>PVIR01005536.1:0-71523 GCA_004026965.1 Petromus typicus
GTTGGTAGATTACATTTTAATTTGTATATCTTCCAAATGAAGGAAGTAAAGGAAACCACTATTTCTTCTCTTTCCCCTCTTGTGTTGTGATCAGGTACAAAGTAAAATGAGATTTAACCCCTGGCTTCTTTGGAGAAGGGGACAGGGCTGGGAATGTAACCCAGGGCATGCCCCTCGGCCCTGCATGAACCCAAACAAAGTCAGGCTGGCAGACTCCACCCAGCCTCACAGACAGTTCACGGTTAAATGAACACGAAGGCCACAGGTGTGCCCATATATTCCCACTTATGCACTTCCTTAAAATTCCTTAAGTTTTTCACTTTTCCTTAAGAAGTAGATAGATACTTAGATATGATGAATAACTTGATAAAATCCTGAAAACATCAAGTTGTTATGATTGTAGTTTTTTATGAAGAAGACAGAGAAGTACAGGACAAAGGTCTAACAAGCTGAAATGTTTTCTTGCACCTGGATTTTTATTTATTTATTTATTTTGCAACAAACAAGCTCCTTAGTATCATTCTTACCTCCTCCTCTAGACAAGTGCAGAGGCACATTATTTTTACACTGACCCACAGAGTTTTGGTCCTGGATTAATTGGTTAAAAAAAAATGTAAGATGATTGAGAGAAACCCACGAGATCAACACAGAGTGCACTGGACTCAGCATGCAGGTCCAAGAAGGACTGCTTTTCCCTCGAGGTCTCACAGAGCACCAGGCCAGAGCAGAAGTAGTGGGTTTGGTTTGACATATCCCTGGAGCACTTTGACTCAGTGGCTCTAATAATGGTGATGGGGTACTTCCCTGACACCAACACTTATAAATAATGGTGTTCATGTGCTGTACTCACTTCCTCGACATTGTCATTCCATGTGAATGTCCCTTTCTAGGGCCTTGACCTCCCATCTCACTATATGCTAATTTTGCCTGATTAACCCAGTTATGCTACCTGCCCTGCCAGTAACTGTATTCATTTCCATTTCTCCTACAATTAAAAAACAGTACCACATAGGCTTCTTCAATCTCCTTACAGAAGAATCATCTCCCTTTAAAATGATAGTGGTACTTGCCTCTTGGAAGATGCAAATCCATAGCTGCATTTTACCCTGGAGTCTACTGCTCAGGCTATGAGCTACCTTGGTTATATCAAGATTATCCCCAAAAGGACATGTTGTCTATGCTGAACAAAGCACCATTCTGAAAAAAGAATTAGTGCATCATGAGAGATGCCAATCTTGAATAGAAAGGGCGATTTGGGGCAACCTAAGACCTCATGTTGGCACATGGGCTTGGGCAGTGGGGAGCACAGACATGCTGGAATAAGGGATCCCACAGACGGGGCGACCTGGGAGCAAAGAGGTTTTGCTTTCGTTCCCTTGGGAGTAGCAAGGGTAGGTCTTCATGGGGCCCCTCTCCATGGAGTCTGGAACACTGCCCTCCCAAACTCTGGTCCCCACCTTGGCAGGAAAGAGTGGGGTGTCCTGTGGGGGGAGCACAGATGGCCGGGGAAGGAAAGGAGGTGAACTACTGTACCTCTGCCACAAGCTTCTTCCCTACACTTCAAGTCTCATGACTATTTGAATAAGCTTCTCCCCCTTGTAAATTCCATGACTCCCATACTATGGACAATTTATTGACTTAAGAAACCAACGCTTTTGTCTTTTCACAAAAAAGAAAGAGAGAAAAGTACTGACATCACCTGAAGGGACCTTCCAGAGGGGAGGATAAGATCAAGTACAGATGAACCACGCCCAGGTTAAAGGTCTCCTGGAAGGAGTCTGTGGACCATCCGTGGGGAGGGACTTGCCAGCTTCAACAGAATTAGAGCTAAAGGCGGCAGGAAGCAACGATTCCCCACGAACAAGTCAGAGTAAAGCAGAACTGCCAGTAAAAATAGCATATGCATTCCTACCCAATGTCCAGATGGACCCATTCACTGTCATCTCATGGATCCGTCACAGTGCCTAATGACAATGACGCCACCACATACCAGACACAATCACAAGCGCTCTACGTACACAATCTCACTTATCCTAACAGACTGATTCTCTTATTGATGTTGTTGTACACTTAAGGGAACTGAGGCAAAGAAAGTTTACATAACTGGCCACACAGCACATCTGTTTCCAGGGTATGAAATCTGTCCCTTGAACTCCAGGGAATGCCTTAAACTGTTACTGTCACACCTGCTCTGAAATTGCCATTTTTATCCCCAAATCTCGACAGGTGTCGAGACACAACATTGTTATGAAAATAGAAAGTGTCTCTCTAGCTAAAATCTTTTTTTTTTTTTTTTTTAGGTTTTTTGAGACAGGGTCTCACTTTGTGGTTCAGGCTGGCCCCAAGCTCAGCCTCAAATTCACATCACAGCAATCCTCCTGCCTGTGCCTCCCGAGTGCTGGGATTACAGGCGTGAGCCACCACGCCCGGCACTGTGGTATGTGGTACTGGTTGCTGCTGGGTGTGAGTCTCCACATCCAGTATAGTATGTAGTTACCGGGGAATCGAACCCAGGTCCTTGCGCCTGCAAGACTGGTGCCGGAACCACTGAGCTAACTCCCCGGCCCAAGCTAAAATCTTTATTTCAATGAAAATAGCCTCCAATATTTGCCGGGAAATTTATTAATCTTGTAAGAAATGCAATTCGTCTCTTTCCAGGCCCATCCAGGGTACCTCACCTCCTCCATGGAGTGGAGTCCACTGGTTTCCACACCGCAGTGTGAAGCGCCCCCCTCCCTGCAGGGCTGTGGGGCACAAAAGGACCTGAGCCACAGTCAGACAGGCAGGCAGATCGGTCTGTCTTGAAAAGCCTCTGGTGGGACTTTCAAACCCCAGGCATCGCTATCCCTGTTTTCAGTGAAGCTCGCCTTATGTTTGCTTCCTTTACACACACTGCTCAGGTGGATCTCAAGCCACGGAAGCTCATTCTTTTTCAATGAGCTATTACTGATCTCCACTCAGAAACAATGAGCTCAGGGAGGGCAGGTTTGGGACAGATCCCCAGCTGTAGCCCTAGTGTGGCTCCTCTGCAAGAAAAACATCAGTCCTACCTGCACTGAAAGCAGCATCCCTCCCTCCCGGAAGCCTAAGACGCCGCTCCTCCGCAGGCATCTGTGGAGTAAGATTCTTCTGCGCCACTCCCACACTCACCGAAGCACTGCCACAGGGCCATGGGGCCAGGCTTACCTTTCCTGGTCAGGGCATTACTTCAGGGCCTTGTGGTTTTTCTGTCCATGAGGCCACAGTCCAGTGTTCCTGGCACACAACGGCTTCAACTCACGGCTCAGAGGCCTTTCTCGTTTCTGTAGTCTTGTAACTGCCCTCGTACTTTTATTGTCATTGTTTAGTGAGCTAGGGTTGACTGTATCTATTAGGAACGTGAAGGAGAGATTACACAGACAGACACTTCGGTATCAAACTGAAACATTAACTATGCTAGATGCTAAGAAAAGAAACCGATGCCATTAAATGCCCAAATCGAAGGGGCAAAATCAACTCCCAAGATCCCTCTTGCACAATGTGAACATGGGAAGAACAATAAGAAGAGGTTGAGGAGAAAAACAAAACATGAAGCCAGAGTCCGTAGCATAGCTCATTTTATTGTTTAAACAGTTTTTGCATAGGAAATATATCCGCTTCCAGTAATTGACTGCAGTATGAGCAGCTGCTAGCAGTATAGGCTGGATATAACAGTAACAATCACATTAAGTCAAGCTTGATTTACACCAGTTTAAAACTTGTGGCAATTGAGTTCATTTGCAACCCACAAAAAGTACCCAAAGAACATTATCCTCCAACCGGGCACAATAAAACCTTCACTAACATTTTGGCCCAGCCTGGGGCTGATCCCAGAGGCCTAAACTCCAGAAATTAAGTAACTGTCATATAATACATCCTACTGCTAAAGATTTGTTACATGGAGATTGTGCATGTGCCTCCTGTTTAAAAAGTTTAATTAAAATACAAGGTTCGGTATTTATGGCCCATGAGGACAAAATGCCAAAAGTTTTAAAATGGATCAACCCTGGTGTGTAGCTAGCAAGCAATAACTGACTACTCGTCACCTACAGCTGTCCTAAATGTATCTAAAGAAACACACAGTCCTACAAAAGCTGTTCTCAGAGAAATATCATTGAGGCGGGGGCACCTCCTCCCAGGATGCTAACGTTCTATATGATATAAGCACAAATTAACAGCTGGATGAAGACATAATCTAATGCAGCTTCGAGAGGCCTAGGCCTGGGATGCAGTTACCCCTCACATTCTACAATGTAGTAGAGATTTTTTTTTCCCAAGAAAATGTCATTTGAAACATATTTACAACTGAACTCAACAGAGACTGTGAAATTGAACAGGCACTGCTCATTTGTTTGAGTTTTTTGGTAAACATTTTGCTGGTTTTTTTTTTTTTTTTTTTTTTTTTTGTATCTTTCTCATTTTGCATCAACTTTTATCAGTCCATGCAACTTCAATGCCCTCGATGAAGAATGCATAATAAGCCATACTTCTTTTTAAAAAAAGACTTCCTTCTGCATAAAGAGATACATTTGCCACATCAGTCCCTGTAGCACAGTTTTCAAAACCATTCTGTCAAAAATACAGTAATACAAGACTGGCTTTAGTGTCACTAGCTTACACTGCTTTTCATGTATTTAGGCCACCTTTTGTGACTGGTATTTTATCATGCAATAAGAGTTATCAAAGGCTTAATCTAATGTCCTGGTATGCTAGTGGCACTGAAGCACTTTTCACAATCTCAACATACATTTGAATTGCAACACACAGATATTTCTAAAGAGTATTAACTAGTGAACCCTTTTATTATTTAAAAAAAAAAAACTACTTACAACCATTGAAGAAAAAATTGCAACAAAAAAATGTAAAAATTGACCGTCTCCAACTTGTCCCCTGTACTATTAACAATGTGACCGACAGATCTGTGGCACGGACACAGTACAAAGAGTTGTCATGGCAATGAGTTTGGCTGATGCAAAGGTCATTGTGCAGGGTCAAAGGGCAAATCAGTGGTCCATGTTACCCCCAGCTTCAGGGCTGCACTCCACCCACACAATTTTAAGGAATTAGAAAAAAAAAAAAGGGGGGGGGAGGAACTACCAGAAAGTGCAAAATATGAAGAAGGCAGCTCTCAGCTCCTTCAGCATGGAGTAGAACATTCAATTTTGAGCTTTCACTATTGAAATCGAATAGCCTGCACATTAAAAAAAAAAGTTCTCTATGGAAACCCAATTTCTTACAGTCCAGGAAGCGTGCAGCTGGCTAATGTTAACAAAAGGCCTTGACAGGAACATGTAAACTCTATTGAATGGCATGCTTGGGGCCTATCTGCCAGCAATATTGTCACGTTATTTCATGAAGAAGGAACACTGTCCACTGAGTATGGGATCACTCTGCAGCCTTCATTGTCTCACACAGTACATGGAATCTGAGTCTAGGTAGAGAACAGGTCCTGCTGTCACACCGCTGAAGATGTCCCTGTGCAATCTCTTTCGTTGAGTCCTTATGAAGCTACAAGTCACAAATCCAAGATTCTGCTCCCTGAGGACATGTTATGAGACACAGCACTAGTTTCGTCTTCTGCCTATCCTGAATGCTCTGTGAAACTTAACCTTAAATACCGTCACGTAACAATCACAAAAACTTTTGCTAAAGGCCTTATATACTAAAAAAAAAAAAAAAAAAAAAAAAGACAGTGGTGCTTCCAACATTCTGAAATGCTCTGAAAACCAACTTTTCCAATACTAAATACAACAAAATAACCTTCATAAAATATAACTTTTCTCCATTTACACTTTTTTAAAGGATTAGTGCCCTGTGCTTTTCAAGCACAGGGATCTGTGAAATAACTCCTAACATGGACAGATCTTTTTTTAATACATAACTTAAGAGCCTGGAGAGTTTTAACTCAAGTCCAGTCTCTAAACAAGGAATATTCTTGTTTACTTTAAAAATGGAAACAACATATAGTTCCATTATAATTGTTAAAAAGTTAGCTTTACAAACATGGGAATTTTAATTTAAAAAAAAGTCTTAACAAAACTATACAGTGTACAAATTACTGTCTACAAGGTAGGCGGTTCATTAAGAAGACCTCGCGCTCTTCTTTCTACTTGCAGCTTCGGATTCATTCACATACTTTTTAATGGAGCCGCCCACCCGGAAGTTACCCGACACCATATTGCTAGAATTAGGATTTCTGCCTTGTCTTTATGTACAGTCTCCTTCACTGCCTGCTGTTTACCCAAGGCTCCTCGGGGAAGCCTCGAGCCCGCGAGCGCTCACTCCCCTCCCCGCGAGGCACGCTGCGGAGGCCTGGGAAGCGGTGGGCTGTGAAGCAAAGCAACAGAGGCTGGACAGTGCCCGGCCTGGGCTGGACGCGCCACCCCACAGGTGCCCTTGGGTGACCTTTGCCATCCTGACGCTCTGCAGTTCTGGGTAAGGGAGGGGCGTGCAAGACCTGCGAAGTGGGCCCTTCGTCCAAATATACTTCCTGGTAAGAGAGGAGGCCGAACGTGGACTTGAGACTCAATAGTAGTACTTGTAATCGTCTTCATTCAAAAGGAAGGAAAAAACTGATATAAAAATAAAGCAATACGTGCACTAGGCCTTTATAGTCAAGACGCAGCAGGAAAACCCATACTGCGTCACTTGCTTCAACTACAACTGCTCATTCACTGGCAAAACGAGTGCGGGTCTGCCTGCAAGGAATACTGCGTGTCCTGTGAGGTGGAAGTGTTCACCTAGTAGGTCTGAGACGCGAAGAGCTCGGCTGAAGTGACCTGCTTCCCACAGGCTGGCCCTCCTCCTTCGGGACCTGAACGCCTAGGATCCTACCGGCTCCTCAGTGTTTGGGCCATCAGACCGAATGGGCTCATCAATGTACTCTGCCCATACCGTATTGCTCCAAAGTGTTCATTGTTAAATGAAGTGCTGTGAGGACAACTGACCGTTTATTTCATTAGGCAATGGTCTGGGGGGAGGGGTCTGGGGCTCCTTAAAACAGCCTACCCTGTGTCACTAATTCCGAAACTCTCCCCTAGCAAGGAACTCTCTAAATGGGGCTGTGGAGGGAGGCAAGGCCGAGGCAAAGCCTGCATCTCCTCACGCTGTAACCCTCAGGGGACACTAAACCAGAGATTTTATACATACATATACATACATATATGTATATATATATATACATATACATATACATATATATACACATATATATATGTATATATGTATGTATATGTATGTATATTTGAGGTACTATCCCTTGAAAAAAAAATCTCACCAGTTCCTAATAGGGTTAATTCATCCACAGGAAAATTAACTTCTTAAAATTCTATATTTCTCTCTGCTCTAGTTTTCAGTTTAAAAGGGCAAGTAAAAATTAAAAAAAAAAACAAGATTCATTTATTTGCTTTGTTCCTTAAAAACTGAACTTTGATTTTAATCTCAGTCCAAATACATTCAGTAAGAGCGACCTTCCATTCAATCAACTGGATACTGAAAGAAACTGAAGCGCCTTGCTATCCATTTGAAGTAGTAAGTCACAGGTAAATTATATCCTTAGTATAACTTTGATCATCAATAAGTGAAGAAATGGGGCAAGGAAGTGGAGGGGAAAGAATACGGAAGCTCTTCTTCCAGTTGGTCAGAAGTGTTTTGTAAGAGAAAGCTACTCCCATGTTAAACCCCACAGCGCGACCTATCGCACATCAGCTCTGCGGCATTTCAGCAAAGGTCTTCGCCAGACAGGAGACAGGCTCGCTCTGCCCTGCAGATCTGCAACCGCCCAGGGAAACGACCACCACCAACTCAAACAAGACAAGCTTCTAAGCCAAGTCTGCCTCCGGGAGAATTTGTGTGTCTGCTTGTTCTTACGCTGCTGCTGTTGGAAAACCAGAAATGAATTCAGCTCACACCCCAGGTAGGAGATTCGAGAGGGGACCTGTGGAAGTCGAAGTTCGTCACAGTAGGCAGAACAGTCGCTTTGCAGCCCAAGCCCAACTCAGGGTGCACCGCTTCACAGCTACACTGTAAAGTGTTAAAAATCCTCCCACCCGCCCCAGCATATATATATGTATATTAAAAAAAATCCCCTGTCCATCTCTCAGTACACAAAAGGACCTCATCACACTGCAAAAATAGCAGTACCCACTTTGGTCAATTAAAACAAACAAACAAACAAAAAGCATACATTATTTTTTTAAAAATCTGTGTACTTACCTATAATAACCAATACAGCTAAAAGCACTACCTACATAGGCAAAACTTGGTATTGCATAATTCGTATAAATTTGAAACCCCTCCCCCCAATATTAATTGGAAGATGAAAAACATGAAAGGTTAATAGAAAAAACACCAAAATACTGAAAATATTGCTGGTCGATTACAATTTTTAAGCGGCAACTATACACAGCCATGATATGCTTTATAAATGTGAGATAAAGGTATAACTGTCTAAAAAATCCAAGATGTCACACATTTTTCTTCGTCTGGAGTACAAAATATTTTGTCATAAAAATGGTAAAGATTTAAAATGATAATAAATGCAGCAAAACAAGTGTAGTGATGTCACTTTTTGTTTTTTTTTTTTTTGTTTTTTTGTTTTTGTTTTTTAGATTTCAAGGCAAGGCACGTAATGTGGACATTATATCTTCGTGCAAATTAGGATTACTGGAAAGAGTATTTTTAATTAAAATTTTAAGAGACATAGAGGCAAATGTGTCTGCCCATGCACACTACGAATCTGTCAATACAAGAAATTTGTTGAACAAGGCTAATGTCTGAAAGCACCATGCAAGTTTTCAGCACCCTGATTACATTTGTTTTCTCAAGAGTGCATTTTTTTTCTTTTTTTAAAATATCCTACACCCTGGCGTCCCCAGTTTGTAAACTGTAGCTTTGCCCTTGTGACATGGATTTGCCTGCCTCTTTTGTCTCTATGATGCAGATTTTATAGAACCTTTTGTACACCCTATGGGTTCTTGATGCAACCAGTAATTTTAAATAAATAAATTCTACCTCCAAGGAGGCTGCAGCTAAACCAACATAAGTGCTGTGTTTTCATTAATTTTTTTCTCAAGCACATGATTTGTCTTGATTTAATGCCTTTTTAAATGCCCTCAAAAACTGAGGAGAAAATAAATTTGTTCAAAATTATTTTAAATTCTTTTTAATCCCCTCAATTTAGAGTCCAAGGGCTGAAGGACTTATAATCATGATTCCCCTTTAGATATAAATTTATAAATTGCACTTGCCTCTGTTAAGTGTTTCTTTCATGGGGAAAATATTATATTAATTTTTACTGTTGCATGCAGAGATAACACTTCACCTACATAGAGGCATTTCTTCCATAGAGCCTTTGTGTTCAAACTGGTTTTTTTTTTTCCCCCTTTTTTATTTTTTTGCTTTTTTTTTTCCTTTTCTGTCTTTTTTTTGTTTTTTTTTGTTTTGTTTTTTGTTTTTTGTTTTTTTGAGATTTCGAACTGGGTTACACACTGGAAAAGGCTGGGTTAAGGGCCAAAATTTAATAAATCTGTACTGATAACTAAAGGCTACAGAGATTTTATACCTTTTTTTTAACTTTCAGAAATCAGAGTGCTTAGAAAACGGCTGCCTCGGGCCCTGTCACCAGCACCCCTGAAGCCGCCTCCTCGCCTTGTTGGTGAGATAACCAGGAATAGTGATTCCATGCGTAAACAACAAGAATACTAAACCAAGAAAACTAGCTTATCATGCAAATATTAAGGCATCTAGAAAGTCAGTTAAAATATATTGTCGTAGAGACAGAACATCTATTTCCCAGCGGACTTCATGTAACAAAGGCTACGTTGCAGGGGCTGCGATCTACATCAGTGAAATATCATCGACCCTTTAATGTCATTATACTTTCAACCTTAAGGGAATCAGTGATTGTAAGTGCTGCAATTGCTGGTCTATCATCTTCTTTCTTCGGTTTCTCTCCTTTCTCCCTTTGTTTTGTCCAGTCTTCCTCTTCTCCTGTTTTTTAAATTTCTTAAACTATCGGTGTATTTCTTTTCCCTCAGTTGCTCGTTTCTGCTTGAAGGAAAGGTTCTCCAATTATGTTCAAACCATAATTTTGGACATTTGCCGGTAGGATGGGTGTCCTATTTGACACTTGGAAAGGAACCAAGCTAGCCCAGGTACCAGGACTGTTGAGAGGAAAAGGGCAGCAGGGAGGGAAGAAAAAGAGAGAAAACACAACGTTAAAATCTGTAACAGTATTAGAAATGGATATTTCAGATGCATCAAATTACTACTATATTTTTGTTTTTTCAAGATTTAATAAGATATGAGTTTAATATGAGATAAATTTGTCAAATTACATGTATCATACCTGCATATTACAGTATATTGCAATGTACATATTAAACCTACATATTATAATTATGTATTATAACGTACATATTATACCTTCATATATTACAATATATGACTTATTTCTTTCATGAGAAAAACTGTGAAGCAGAAATATCTGGACTAAAATGTATACCCTGCTGGTGAAATCTAACTGATAACTCCTTCCACTCCTTCTTTCTTTCTTTCCTTCTCTCTCTGTCTCTCTTTCTTTCTTTCTCCCTCCCTCCCTCCCTCTTCCTCTCTCTCCCCCACCCCCATGCCCTCATGTCTCTTTTTTTGCAATACTAGAGACTGAACCCATGGGCTTCATACTGAACTTATATCTCTAACCCTTTTTATTTCAGACAGGGTTTCCCTAAACTGCTAATTTACATAGGCTGGGCTCCTTCTGCCTCAGCGTCCCAAGAATGCTTAGATTATAAGCATGTACCACCACACCTAGTTTCTTCCTAAAATATTCGATCCATTTTAATACAAATGGAGCTGACATTTTGTCCAAAAGAAAAAAGAAGCAATCTACAGTGACACCAGTGGACTATAATCTTGTTTTATCTTTCTTTTATAAGCAATTCAGTGGTGAGTTTCAGTATTATTTCATGCCTGCTGGATTAAATAAAATTGAAGAGTGTCATAAAAGATATTTATTTCCCTCAAACATGAGGAAAAAGTGTTTTTTCAGGCAGGTTTATACACAGGGTGTCATCTGAGTACCTAATTTTTAAACATATCTCAAACAAGATTTTTAGTCACAAAAACAGCTTTGTTGCTGTTCTCTCCAGAATATTTACCGCAGAGAAAATTTAACAGGTGTCTGTAAAGATTTTTGCTCTAGTGCTTACTCTATGACCAGTAGGTTTTAAAAAAATCCTTCTCTTTTCTCAAATAAAAACAATGTTTTCCTTTGAATTCATGTGTCCTTACTTAGGCTGGCAACAGAAACCTGAGCATCACCTACCCCTACCCCATGGGTAACAATGCCAGGTCTGCGCCACTCTGAGTGGCAGAGCTGGGTGGCTATGTCGCAGGGAGGAACAGGTCCACCTCTCTCTAATCTGCTCTACTTTGACCTAGGTTAGAGTTAAGGCAGTTTTTAAAAACTTTGAAAAACAGCTTTGTACTTGCCATTGGCATAATCTTTCATAAAACAGATACCGTATGAAGGAGAGTAACCCCAGATCGACACAGCGCATGTAGGGACACTACACATTTGGTCACATCTAATCTGATGTACCACTGATTTCAGTACTCAACCTGGAATGGAAGTCAGCTATGTATTCGCTGCATAAATCATTATGAACCAAGAAAATATCGAGCAGACAGTTCCATACTGAGCTTAGTCATGGCTTAGCATGGAAAGAAACTTCCAGTGTTTTACATTTAATTTAGTATCCCTCGCTTGACTTTGGAGCCAGTAAGTTGAGATAGACACTATTTTTTTTATCTATCTATCTAGTTACATTTAAATTCCAAAGGTACAAAAACTTCACAGAATATTAATGTGAAGGAAAAAAAATGTTTGGATTAAAAGAAACCTTGGTAAGTAACTTTCCCTCTGGTGATATACCTCTATCCAAAATATGGCTTATTGCTACACGTCTATGTATTTTTGAGATATTTCAACAGAAAAAAAATCAGAAAAGTGAGCTTCTTCACCCAAGAGGTTTGATGATTGGATTATAAACCCCACAACAGCAAAGACCATTTCTCTTTTTGTTAATTACATGGTAGAATACCTAGCACACGGTGAATATTCAATACATTTCGATATATATCAATTCATTGCTCCAACACCCACTTATATATTTTTAAAAGTTGTTGTCCATGATTACATGTACTCAAAAAAATACTTAGCACCAAAAATTTTATTATGCACAAATATTTATCGTCAACTAAAAAGATACGTCTTCATTACCTGATAAAAATAATAATTTTAGAGAATATCGTTGCAACCTTTCCTAAGAACGTTTTCACACATTTCTTTCCTCCCACACACGTCTTCAGCAATTATCTCAGGGGTTCAAGCCGCTGAGAGCAAGGTTATGTAATGCAACAAGAACCTACTTCCCTCCACTGTGCTGCCGCTGCACTTTGGACACAGTCCTATTACAGTTTTTATTACTTCATATTGTAAGTATTTGTTATCTACAATTATCTGACTGACTGAACGGTGACTCCATAGAGAAAACGACCTAGTTTTTCCTATCCTTAGTGAGTCTAGCCAATCTGAAGTTAATTATTTTTTCATACACACACACACAAAAAAAAAAATTACGAAGAAAAGCATCCATTATTTTTAACCTGAAGTGAGAAGCAACAGTGGCAAAAGTTAAAAGACTAGTTCAGGATAATCACTGGTAACAGAGGACAACATAAACAATAAAGAAATTACTTTGAAAAATCTAAAAGGATCCCAAAATGCAGGGGTTCAAACCTACTTGGTTTAGGGACTACAAGGTTCAGGGATATAAAGTATATTTTAATGACTGAAAAATCAATGTAGCTCATTGTATCTACCAAATAACAGCAAAAAAGACAAGAAGCCAGGGTGTTTGCAATTGCTTTTTTAGTTCTTTAGGAGACATGTATTTTTAATCTTTAGAAAACGCTCACTGAAAACAACTTAATGCTAGTCCCTACTAAACCTTATCCTGTAGAAGGTCCAGCAAATGAAACTGAAACACTTCTGTAAGTCATTTAAACCAGCCTCCTTCCTTCGGACCATGTCACAACTGCAGTGTGTGAAGTATCTGTCAATGCTCTTTATGAACCTTGAGGGAACTAAATCTCAAACATCTCACGCAACACAGACTCCATACCTGAGTTTTACAAGCCTCTAATGCCAGCCTGTAGTTTAAATTCAGAGTAAAAGGAATAGAGATTTTAGAAAATTTTTGGCGATTCCATTGAAAAAAAGTCCAGGTAAAATTAATTCAGTGACCATGAAAACAATGTAAATAAAATATTTAAGCAAACAAAACAGTCTAGATCACTGAATATTAAAAATACAATACCTCAACTGCATAAGGATTCAAGTAAAAATCTAAAAGTGCTGTTTACATATCTAACTCTTTCTAAAATCACACGAATGGCTAAATAAACACACATATATACAAGTTAGTTATATATCAACTACTTAAGGTTTTAAATCTACGGTAAAATGAAAATTATAGGTGAAAAACCATGATCATTCTACCCAACAACCTACGCTCTGTCTAGTAAGAGCTATGAGACTATAACTGAAGGATTTCAAAACAGTCAACCTTAGATACGGCTCCTGCAGCAAAGTATCTGAAGGTCTATGTTTACTTTGTTGTCATTCAATTTTCCAAAGTCAAAACACCTTTCTTTAAAAGGTCAAATTAAGATAAGGAAAGGTGAAAGTATAAATTTATAAAACATATATTGACCCTAAGTACATAATATAAATTATATATTATATATTTATTTTATTTATAAATTTTATATATATATATGGAGAGAACCAAAACAGACACAAGAAAAGCATGAAAGATTTTGGTGGATCTTAACACAAGGTACAACTCACCTTAGTAACTTCCACTGTATGTATAATGAGATATTTCATTGTGAATAAAGTACAAAGAACTAAATCAAAACTCCAGATATAAAATGCCTCATATTTAATGAGGACATCTCTCTTTAAGAGAAATAAACACAATGGCATTACTTTATTGAAGAGTCTCACCAAATTATGTCATTTAAGGAACAGCTTTAAAACAACAGAAAAGACACTATAGCTGAGTTGGAAAGAAATTTAAATTTCTGTCTGACTCGGGAAAATTAACACAGTCGGATACATTTCCACATGATAAACACATGGAGGAATCTGAGCAGCAAAATGGTATTTCATACATGGAATATTACTTAATTCTCTTGATGAACTCTGGAAATAAAGAAATTGAGATGTCCTTGCTCAAACACTTTCACGTGACTCTAAGCTATAGTAAATGGGTTTATTCTGACTTCCATGGCCACTTCACTATCTTACATTGTCTTCCTAGGATGTCAGATTTGACCCAACTTTTAAACAGCTTTGTGGAAGCAAAATGCATCTGCTTAGGAGACAATGAATCCCCCATGCTCATCACAAGCTGGATCTTTGCCTAGCTAACGCAGGAGAGACTCATACACTCTGAGCTTGGTGGTCTGGAACTTTTTGACTCCACCTCTGTTCAAAACAAATCTAGTTGAATTCTACTAGAGTAAGAGTTTGGTGAAGACTCAGAGGGAACAACCTGGCCATGTATTCCTTTAAAAACGATATACTATTCATAGGTTTCTTGTCCTGGTGAAACAACTGATTCTGCATCTAAGAAGTCAATACACTTATCGATCAGTGAAAAGAGGAAATGGGCAGCCAAACTAATATGCAATGGTTATATTTTTCAATATTCTGCATGCCATTCTACATCTCTGAAGCCAAAAAGAATTGGATTCTTAGCTTCTAAGTCATGCAGTCAAGAATGATAATGAATTGGGCATAGCATTTACTAACTGGTCTATAAAGCATTAGATTAACCAGTATATCAATACTTCTCAGAGAAATGATAGTATTGCCTGTTCAGATGTCACATACAGTATTTATTTCAAAGGCAGTAAAGACTCTTTCAGGAAGCTTAAAAATACATTTAAAAACAATGTGAAACAAAATGTATATATTCATATATATTTCCAGTTTACCAGTAGCCAGCTTATTTTAGATGTTGATAAAAATAAGCAAAGGTCTAGAAAGCATGAGTGATATGTAAAGTAGATAACTTAAAGGAAGTATGTGCCTTTAACTCCTTTGCATGAGTTTTATATGCTCTAAGAAAAGTATTGATTCTTTGGCTAAATACTCTAATTTTATTGGCCCATTAGCACATGGGTTTCAGTGTCTCTCCTAAAATGTGCAATAAATAGTTGTTTTTAAAAAAAAAAATGCAAAAGTCTTATCTGAAAAAAGCATGTGGTATTAATTGGTAATTAATTATTATGAAGTTAGAAGCCAGGCTCTTCTGGATTGTGTACCTATGTCCTGTGGATCGGCTTCTTACTTCAATAGAGCATAAACGCCAGAGACCGGGCCCTGTGAAAGAATGTTCACCCACTTTGGAGGAAGGAATGGGCAGCGAGAACCAAAAAGAACGGGATTGCATGAACGCCCTCGTTTCCACATCGGTAGACTGTACTGTTTTCAGGCTGTGTTAAGTGACCTACCATAACCATAACACTTTCAATTCTCTCAACAGACGGAGGAAGAAGGGTCGCCATTACACTGATTGCACAGATAAGGACACAGAGCTGGAAGCGAAATGTCTTGTCCAACTCCAAGTGCTACTGAATGGCAGGGGCCAGGATTTGAACTCCATCAAGTGGGTCTAAGACTTATATTTCTACCCATATACTTTAACTCCTCTTTTGTGAAAATCACTTTTTTTCCCCCCCAGAGTATAATTTTTATTCAAACTAAATTATATCAGAGTCACTGAGTTAAGGCCCACAACAACTGAAGTATAACTCTCGAGTCCAAACTTCAGCAGAAATGACTGGACTTCATACCCTTTCCAGTCCCTGCCCCGCTGGGTGTAGTGTGTGCCTTTGTTTGCTGTGCGTACAGATGTGGCTCTAAGGCAGTAATTTGTTTTTGAGTTCCTGTTCAGATGGTGTTAGACTGGAAGTAAAATATACGAAGTGCTATGCATAAGTCTTGGGTTTCTTTGATTTATTTTTCCCATTTTTAAGGATCATTATTGCCATCTGATGGTCCTATTTGCATGCAAGATGATTTCTAATGATTATTACTATTTGTAATAATCTGTATCAGAAAGCTCCCTGGCCAGCTCTTACCTGAACTGCAAAGTACTCTTGTGGTCTCTCTGGGAAACACCAAATATCATAAACTGCAGGTGGCTCATGGAATTATTCTAACTGCAAGCAATAGTACTTCATAGTAATGAAAAAGAAACATATTTGTTTCTTAACTAAGTAGGTAAATAGCCTTCTTTATTACTACTCAGTGGGGACCAACAGTTTTCAAAATAACATATCCAAACGATAGACCATCAAATCTCATTAGTTTATATTCAATTGTTTCAGATGTATTTTGTAATTGAGGCATGCTGGATCGAGGATTAAATTTATCATGCGTGAGTGCCAGCTTTTTCTAAGTAAAATAATGGCATATGCCAGTAAAACAGTTAATCCAGTGGAGGGAAAGCACAAGGCTGGAAAAGCCATTCTATCTGGGTCCACTACAGCTACACACTAAAGGTGCTCACTACAAGCACTCTACCACTGTAGTAGAAACCTCTGACCTAATCTCAGAAGACCTGCAACAAGGCAATGTACATATCCAAATCTACTTCCTTCTTCTTTCTTCCCTCATCTGGCCAAATTAAGTCTCTTTCTAAAAACCTTCTTCCCTCAACTGGCCAGATTAAGTATATTTCTTTAAAAAAATCATATATTTGGTCTTTTTCATATTTTAGAGCTAAAATGAAAGACAAAATTAACCTGAAAATGACTAATTATAAAGTAACTGCAGCAGCATACACGTACATATACAACAACTTAGGAAGCTGTGGGAAGTTTTACTCAATTAAAACTATGCAGCACTCTCAGGCTAATGGCACTTACTTGATCTCTTCCCACAGACATGCGCGCCAGAGGGGTGAAGCCCATATGTTGATCTCAGCCTCTCTCTAGTCTGTATTCCTCCCTAGCCCTGAGCTTCTCTCCCTGCTATTGTTACAAGTGCTACTGCTCTTCTCATTTGCATATGTGATTCTCCAGCAGCAAAATTCTCTACAAAGAACCGTGCTTTTAAAACACTGCCTTTCACTAAAGAAAATCATCCTCAGTTAAAGAAAAACACAAGATTAATCAAAAAACAAACACGTTCTTGTGCAAATGACTTTGACTTAAAGGCAAAAACCATTCTTTGCAGGACTTCATCTCTCGTGAGAGAACTCATTGGTATCAGAATTCTGAAGTATAAAATTACCAAGAATTACAGAGCTGAAGGCTTTTTCTATGGTGCTTTCATTCTGTTACATGTACAAAAAAATCTTCTTTCTCACAAAACAAAGTGAACAAGAGGGAGTCTAACTGTAACTTTGTTCAATTCACATTTGTATTCTTCCATTTCTTGAACTCCAATGAGTTTTTGCCTTTTTTCTTTTATAATTCATTTTGTTTATGATCATATTTATTCACTCACAGGCTTTGTTATTTAAATGTGGCTAAAAATTCACAATACCCCAACTCACGGAGCTAGCAAACATGAGGTGCCAAAATGGAAAGCTGAGGGTACTACACAGGGCCCTCGGCTGAGCCGCTGTGCGCAGAATCACGCACATGCGCTGCATTCCCAACCGCTTCAGGTCAGGGAGGCGTTTCCTATACTCCCTCTACCTGCAAAGGGTTAATCGGAAAGGTTTACATTTGGAAACGCTCTGCACCGCGCTCCTCCCTCTCCAGTTGCACTGCCAAAAATCATCCGACAGGAAACGTAAGATTAAGTTTGTCCTACCTAAGTGAACAAAGAGTGCTCTGAACAGGCCCCCGCTTTACTGCAGAGCGGGAACTTTTCTAATCCTGCTGGAATCCGCAGCGCAGCTCAGAAAATATCACGGGAGAGTTGTTTTCTTCCCGCTAACATCTTGTCTCTGGATCCTCTCATTTTGGTCACATAGCCGATCCTGCTGCTTCTCCCGTAAAGGTTAACTTAAAGCTCCAAACATAATCATGTGGAAAATGGACATTATTGATTCCTATGGCCCATTGTTCCCCCATCCTAAGTCCCTGAAGTTCAAGTTCAATCTGGAATTACATCATGTCTGGTTTCTCCTGGTTACCAGACGGCTTGAGACGTGACCACAGCTACAGAAAAAGCAAACAGCCTTCTTCACGCTTCGGCTCCCCTATCGATTCAAACGTAAACTTTTTTTCTTTCTCTCAAGTATGCTTCAAGTATGGAGCATGGTTAATTTAGAGATTAAGTTCCAAATTAGATTATCTAATGGCATCTTAATGGATTGCTGACCCATTTCCTGTGGGATGGCAGCACGCAAGTCTGGCTGGAATACAATTAATTTCTTAGGAAGTGTTCTGAAGAGTTTGCCTAGATAAAAAGGAAACGACATGTTGTACAGACCTTTC
This sequence comes from Petromus typicus, assembly GCA_004026965.1. Classification (NCBI taxonomy): domain Eukaryota; kingdom Metazoa; phylum Chordata; class Mammalia; order Rodentia; family Petromuridae; genus Petromus; species Petromus typicus. The sequence continues at coordinate 18,550 of PVIR01005536.1, forward strand.
CGTACAAATGGGCAAAGTTAGGCAAAAACTACAACAAATCCCGATATGTTTTCCACAGCCAAATTAGAGGCAGCGTGTGTCTGAAAGTCATATTGAGATCATTTTTAGGAATGGTAACATTTCTAGCTTTGATTCTCTAACAGGTGCAAGTGATTTTTATGAGAATGGAAAGTGATTCTGTTCAGGAGAATCTTCAAGTGCAAAGAGCAGTAGTGTTCGGCAGGTCTTGTATCAAACAACGGTTCTGCGCAACGTTGGCTCCTGCAGTTCTTTCTGTCTTGTGGCAAAGATTCTTCCATTCATCTGTCTTATCAGCATTTCTATCATGGTCCCCGAGTGGTGCTCGGGGTCCGGGATGATGTATAAAAAGTTGAACATTCTCAACACACTTCAGAGTGAACAGCTGAAAAGGAAATTCAGCACTCTGAGAATAAAGCTCCCCCCGGAACTCCAGCAACAACCCAGCTGTTGTACTGTAGTTATGTGTCAAGATAACAAACTGAGGGCAGGAAATGCTAACCTAGTGAATTCGCAGGGATGGTCTGACGCTAAGGTTGAAATAAAAGTTAACTCTTAATTCCACTTCAGGACGGGATATGCGTTGGCCCGATCATGCACATGGCACCTCTCTGTGGATACATGTATGTTCACACTAACCTGCCATTTGCAACCCCAACTGAAAACTATTTTTGTTTAAAAATCCATCGTAAAATCTTTCGAGAGTTTATGTTCTACAAAGAAAACGCTATGAACAAAGCCGAGGAAATGGTAAGTGGTGGAGGGCAGTGTTATGCAAATAGTTCCACACATGAAATAAGCGCTGTTACCTCCTGCCTTCCGCCCTCCCTTTCCCGACCAGCCAGATCCAAATAACCTTTACTGGCTGCTAAATTTCTCTGGGGAAATCAAGAAACTCTCTAGAATTGCAGTAATAAACGACAATTTCTTATAAAAACATGTGTAAAGTAACTACAGAATGAAGTATTCAACTCACAGAAAGGAACTGCTAACACATGTAACATGGAAAATAGCTGATAAAAGTCTCTTTGGTGCCATCCAATTATGGCATCAGCAGAAACACAAAAATCCTTCCAATTATTTCAGTAAAATCTTCATTTATTCATTATTTCAGAGGCTGAGCAAATGGTTTGTGTAAACATAGCCTTCAGTAACACGCGCGTGTTTATTTTAGCCATCTGAAGGCTTCTTCTATGTTGATATAAGCCATCAGACACACACAGCCACTCGCTTGTGGCTTCGCATTTTCCTGAAGGGGGTGAAGGGGGAATGAAACAATAAATCCAGTTTCTCTTTGCATAAAGCATTCACTCCAATGCTTTAAAATAACTTCTGTTTACATTATTCTTGGACTGTCCTCCAGCTTTCTTTTTCATTCAATTATACTGCTCTTTCATATTTGATAGCACCAGCAAGGTTCTGGGTACAGTTTTAAGAAAAAGAGCCAGTTAAGAGGAAGCGCCTCGTGTGTTTATACCCACAGAACTCACATACGCAAGCACAACATAACTTGCTGCACAACGGGACAAAGCACACACAGTACCTAGTGTTTGGCAATCTGTCACCTGTTGCCCACCTCCGGGGCTGAGCCTGTCCCCACGGAAGCAGAGGTGAGGTCTTCACCAAACTCACTGCCTTTACTCCAATAACTGACCTTCCCCGAGGTAGATCGCTTCATTTTCTCACGGAGCAACACCCCCTCCAACCAGGAGCACGAGGCCACATGCAAACACACAACAGCACACGGGAACATGGCCCACAGAACTCGGAGGTCAAGACAACATAGCACTGTCTGGGTTGTAGCCCTGCGGTCTGTAAATACTTCCCCAGAGCCCGCTCTGGCTCCTCAGGAAATGTCCACATGCTGAGGTACAGTGGGGAAGACAGGCAACTCAGCTCTGACAGCAGTACTTGCTCAGCTCCCTGGGCCCTGCCACTTCCCGCCCCCAAATGGAGCAGCCCTGACAGGACTGCCCTCAAGAGGGCAACTGGCCTGGATCAGAAGGGCAGACATCACAGACAGGCGCAATGGCAACAAACAACACACAGTCCAACCAAAAGAGAGCGCCCAGGACACCCGCCACGCTCTTTCCTTCTTACCTAAGAAGTGTCCAGGAATAGCCTTTGTTAAACACCAAACAGTAATAGACATGGAGATAGTCACCTGTGATTCTTTATTCCACCGTGCAGAAAGTAAATTATCTCCCTGGCTTACAAAACTGCATGCTGCAGATACTTTCAACTCAGTGAGAGGATTCTAGAGTTGTATTTGCGTGAGTGAAGATTTCAGATTGCTACCGTTGCTCTTGAAAATGGCAGCGTTACAGATGGTGATGATTTCCTTTTTCAACATAATATCTACAGAAAAACCCATTGTGTTTTTCTGTACTACAAAGCACAAAGTATAAATTGTGCATAAAGCCACTATGCCAGAGACCTGGCTTGTCTGTGCTATACAGCATGGATTTGTGTCCATTTCTGCAAATGGTAAACAAATGCTGTCTTGCTGGAGAGCATTTATTCGGAACTGTGATAGTTACATTTAGAACTGCGTTTGTGTGTCTTTCGCAGCAGTCAGCACACCTAACACAGAAACTCAATAAATACCTGCAGAATGTACAAGCCAGACACCTGCCATCATCAATTATGTGCTTTCTGAGCCATGATTAAAAGGGGAGAAACAAACCCAGAGTCACCCTTGCACGAGCTCCATGAATCATTATGGCCATTCTCCACTGTCTTATTTATTGATTCAAAGAAAAAAAAAATACCATTTCTGAGAGGGAGTACAAAGGGAAATCTTAATAAATTCTGATTTGTTTTTAACTTACCAAGATCTGAAACTGACTAAGAAGGGGATTTATAGCGTGAACAACAGTACCCTAATAACTGAGTTTAATCATCACAGTTATTCACTGGAACCTGCATTCTGGGATATACTACCCACCTTCTCCTCTTAAAAGGTATCACTCTTTGATTCCAAAAAATTGCTGGCTATATCTCAAATTGTCAAGAATTCAAATCTTTATTGGTTTTTAATGTATTCTAGAGGTGCCACTCTATTTCAGATTAAGTAAATGCCAACCAGTAGTCAACATATCTGTAAGTTCAGACAGCTAAAAGCACATTTAAAGTCACTGGTACATTTCACCTGATTTGCAATTCTAAAAAATATGGCGAGCAAATACACACATGAGCCATTTTGCAGATAGGCAGAGCCTCAAATGCAGGGAAGTTATTTAATAAAATAAAATGCAAACACTATGTTATCAAATCCAACTAAATTAATTGTTAAAGCTTATTAGACTTCTTAAATAAGACACTTTCACTGAATTTAATTAATACTATTAACTTAATACCATTTAAATAAGGTACTTCCAATAAGTCCATCTGATTTTTCTAAGTAGATATTGTCTTTCTCCTCCAACAGAGGACTAACACATACTTCCTGGGGGAAAAGAATCACAGTTAAGTGAAAATGTATTTTTAAAGTGGATCTATCAATCTTTAAAAGGAAGAAAAGTCATAATGTGATCATTTGAGTTAAAATAACAATCGTTCATCTTTAAAGCAAACAGAAAAACTAAAAATTTGTCTCGGTTAAAGTAAGAGTTTAACTCAGTCCACTTTTTCACCCTTTGCTCTTGCCAGCTTCTCCCGGCCAGCATGGACACAAGCACCCTGCACCCCACTCAGGCAGGCGCCTCTGTGAAGAAGACAGTCACAGTGGGGCTAGCCAATTACGCTGGTTCTTCTTTCCTTCAATTCATGGGATTATCTTACTCTGCTTTGCAAATTTTTACCTGTCTTATTACGTATGATTACATCATTAATTTTGATCATCAATTTGACACAACTGTTCTTTATTAAAATAATATGGAAGCGTGGAGACTCATGCCCACCAGCAATCAGTACCACATACCGCAGTGCCCGGCGTGGTGGCTCACGCCTGTAATCCCAGCACTGGGAGGCAGAGGCAGGAGGATTGCTGTGAGGATTGCTGAGCTCAAGGCCAGCCTGAACTACAAAGTGAGACCCTGTCTCAAAAAAAAGGAAGAAGCTACCTCGGAACTACTTTTTAAAACTAATACATGAGTCAGTATCAAACTGCTTTTGAAAATGAAGCCCTGTTATAACCTTTTTATCAACCAAATAATGGCAGCCTCTATGGGTCACACCAGAACACAATCAGAAATTAAGTTTCTTTACACAGGGTCCTTCATTAGCTATTGATTCTAACACTCTAGAATTTAGAGGTGTTGCCTGTATCAGCTAAACAGACTAACCAATTTGTTTTCTCCCTGACAGATGAATAAATGAATACTACAATGGCTTAGAATTAGCAGTAGAGGAAAGAAGCAAAATGAGAAGAATATATATTGTGAAAAGCCAACGCTTCAATACTCAGCTGAAACAACTCTTCCTTAAAGCTGCGATTTCATGTTTTAGGTGCTAAAATCTAACCTCGTAATTCCACCCATGTCCCCCCCAATAACATAAATTGTATCAAACATTTGAAAGTAGTTAGAAATTCCAATCATCAGTTAGCTGTGGTCCCAAATTAACCTGAGGTTGCACTTAAATAAGAAAGAAGAGGGGGAGGGGAATAGGGATGGTACAGCCAAAGACAACTAAGTTTTTAACATATATTTTCTGTAGAACTAGTCAAAAACAAACACTACATAGGTCATGTATTTTTTCGATGTAAGTGTAGGGTTGGAAATAATTAAAATGTTACCTTTGCCAAGTAATTCCCAATGTATCCTCACTGGTACTGGGGTATAAATGCCTGCCGTTTTGATTCACGGTCCAGTCACAAATCCTCAGCTGTCAATTGAAACCTAGCAGTCAGATATGGATCGAGCAGTACTACAGTTTTTAGTATTTAAATGAACACATGCAAACTAGAACTGTAAATGGCATTAACCTTACTTTCCCAAGAGGCAACTTAAAAAAACAAATAAATAAAAGCAAAAGAAAATCTTACTCTGAAAAGCAAAATTCCTAGACTTTTTTTTTTTTTTTTTAGAAAAAGCTATTGCAATATGCTTCTCTATTAATTAAGGCATACAAGAGAAACAAGTGCTTAGAACATAACAATTAGCCATTATTAGAATACAAATCGAGCTGAAATAAAAGCAAATGTTAATGTTCAACAGAGAGATATATTTTAGAAAGAAAACAAAAATTGCTTTTTTTCTATGCAACATACTAAATCATCTGCACTGAGTAAAATAATCAATAACTTTAAGCATGCAGTTTGCAAAACAGAAGACATGCAGTTTAGAGGAAAAGGCCCCACCTACAGACATTCGCCCTGACGTAAGTGTGGAGCATCCGGGAACCCGGTCCTAGATGTTTACTAATGCAGTTTTACTTCAAGTGGCATTGTTTAGAAAGAGGTGATAAGATTTTCTACTTCTACTTTAAATTCAGAGTACTGGCACTTAAAATACTTCACTACATCTGAGGAGAGCAAGGCATGTACTGAATATAAGCTGAAACAAATTCTTCCCAGACCCCGGAGCCATCAGCGCTGCCCTCCAAGCCCCTCCAGTAACCCTATCCAGCTCTGTTTGGTTAGCAGCTGCCCCGCAGTGCTAGCAGATTTATTGAAAAGATATACTGCTTATATTTATGCTTAAGAAAGTAAACTTATCTGGCTTTGGGGGAAGAACACGCTAGAAAATGATGGTTTTTAACCTTTAGACAGCCGGGCTGTAAATTAACTTCATCTGCACTGAGAAGAGCCTTCACCGTGCTGTCCACGGGGCCGGGGCGCAGGCTCCCGGCAGGACTTCCGGATGCGCGGGGCCCACGGGCCTCCACACCCCGGACTGACCGAAGCTGCGCTGAGAACGCTACGGTTCAGAAAACGCCAGCTCTCGGGATCTTCATTTTCCTTTTTGACTCTCAAGTTTCTGCACTTGTATAAATACTAGTGATTCTGGAGTTTCAGAATGATAGTCTATGCTCATTTTCCCACCCATCTGCCAGGCTTCAAAAATGCAATCTAAAACTTCCCAAATATGTTTTATTGTATTGATAAACAATGGATTTTATAATTTAAAAGACTAAAATAATTCCCTTCATAGCGATAGATAAACAGACAAACACATAGACTGATAGCTGTATAAGTTCTGTTCAGGGTATATGTCACAGAAGTACTGAATCAGATAAATCAGAAAAATAAGTACTCAAAAAGCACGACAATATGTGCATAAAAAGAAAAATTTAGTAATTTTCAATCAAACAAATGACGTACTTTTCTATTTCAAAGAGGTGTTTTGTTTAGATTAGAGTAGAAGCAACATGCCAAGATCGTTTTAATGTTCTCAAAGTGAGTCACATCCACCAAAATTCAGTGTGATGGGCCAGATTATTTGCTTCTCACAAGGACAGAAAACCAGTTGTCTACCGTACAAACTCTAAAGGGCTGTGAAAAATCTAAAAATAGTTTATTCCTTTAAGGACCATCATTCATGATCTTTTATTTGTGAAATGTTAGTCGTTAATCATAAACACTCTCGAGAACGGAGGGCATGTGTTTAAGCCCAGCACATCTTAATATTACTACAAAAGAAAAAGGAGAGAGACAGACAGACAAACAGACCACATCAAACACTATGAATTTTACTTGACCAAGATTTTGCCAATGAGGAGATAGAGAAACAAAGCAAGGAGTGAGGGAGGACAGGGAAAGGTAAGTAAGAAGTACTATGTGCACAGGCCCATGCTCCAACGTGAATGCAGTCATGATGCAACGCAAACATGTACTAATACAAATTTTAAAACTTTTTTAAAAACAGAAACCATAATGTTAAGGGAGAATGTATTAAGTGCTTTTTATTAGATTTAGTATGCCTAATTAAAAATAATTTTACATTAGACTTTAAATAAAGTTTAAATAATAGGTCCGAATTTTTTTGAGTTTAGGCTATTGATTCCTCACCTTCTGTCTTCTGCCATAGTTGGTATTATATAATTCATCTGCCGGTTACTGTTCTTGAGTTAAATTTTAAAAATGTGTTTTGTTTGAGACAAGGTCTTGCTGGCCTCGAACTCTCTGTGGTCCTCCTGCCTCAGCCTTCTGAGTGCCAGGATCACAAATGAGCCTTACCACACATGGCTTGAAAAACTTTTTTAAAAAGTGGTACATAAATATATGCCTTTTGTTTGCATAAAAATTTTCTTAAATATAAAACAGTAATAATACTGTAATTTTTCCTAGAGTTTTCCCTTTAAAAAATAGGAAGTAACCCCCCTAGTGAACAAATTGTAAGATATATTGTAAGGCCAGGTCACTCCCAAACTCACAAAAATGCAAGCTCGTCTAATTCCTAAGGGGGAGGGCAAAAACCAAAGCCCAGGGTGCTCTGTCACTAACTTCACTCAGCCTGTTTTCAGATGCACCTAAGTGAATTACCCAGGTGGGGGCTGGGAACCCTCCTGCCCCAGCTCCAGAGGCACTGAGGATACAGGCATGACAGAACACTCCAGGCTTCAGAGAAATCATTTTAATTCATTCATTTTTATGTGCTATTAAAATGAAACTAGACTGTCTAGAAAACTAAGAAATACAGTAAAATAATTATCCAAAAATTTTAGCAGCAAATAAAAGGTGACCTACAGAAATAGAATTGTCCCAAAAAGTTATCAGTAAAGAGGTTTGGTTAAAATAGGCCAAACTATGAAAAAAGTATTGGAAGTGAAGTTTTTGCTGCATTTGTTCTTATGATGAAGTTCCTGAAAGGAAAATCTTGTTCCAGGCACAACTCAAATGAGATTGTGTCAGAAACAAAGAATGGGGCTGGTTCCTCTCAAAAATATGCATGTGGGGAAAATCCAGGATACTACACTCAAACAATTATGTAAGTAGCTTATAGCTACAATTATGTAAGTAGCTTATACAGAATCAATAGAGTCAATATTGCTCAGGGTTTCAGAAGAAGAGTTTGTTCATTCAAATGAGGGCCTTTCATTGTTATTAACAGGGGCTTTTGTTAAACGCATAGCAATTAGCCATGAGAACAAAAGGGGGAAGGTAAGCGAAATGTCCTACTTTGCTGGGCTCAGCAAACAGGCTGGTGTGCTAACAGTCCCTCATGACGACACCAGCTCAGCCGAACCAATGAGCCGCTATGCTGTAAAGAGAACAACCGACTCGGCCACATTTACCTTCCATTTTAAAAAAAGTTCACAGTGACTCTCAAGGATATTTTGAAAGGGAGGTTTTATGTTCTCTTGAGTTGCTTCATCTCTCTAGATGATTCAAGGAAGCAGGCTGGGGAAGGGGGTTAAGGATCATTTATGGGGGTTAAAAAGATTAACATTTCCATATTCATACTTCCCTTCTAATGCTTGGTTTAGTAGAATTTATTTTACTGTATCACTATTATTCATTACCTGCTATGGAACAATTCAAGTGGATGAATGGAACTTTACTGAACAAATAAAATAGTAAAAAGGAAACTGGTTAAAGAAAAAAGAAGATATTTAAGATCATCCTGGTACCTGGTACGTGATACCTGTACTCGGTACGTGGTACTTGTCATGTCAAATCGTGAAACGCATGCAACTTGGATATGAAAATGGAGCCCTGCAGAGGTTACTCTACTCTATAAAATTTAATGTTTAAAGGGATGTTGGAGCCCTGTAATCCAACTTCATTTTCTTTCTTAAAATAAGGTCCCAGAAGGAGGAGGCTAAGGCCCCATCCAAGGTTAGACATGCCCAGTTCAGGTCAACGTTGGGCCTCCAACCTCCTGACTCCCACTCCCTGCTTCTCACCCTGCACATGTTTCCTCCTCCCTGTTCCTTTCCTCTCTCTTTCAAATGTGGCCCGAGAAGCTTGAAGGCTAAATCTGCTACAAATATCACCTTCAGAATTCCCCCTTCTTCCCTGGTTCAATTTAAATCTCTTAAAATGAAACCTTTCCAGAAAAGTGTTTTCCCCTGATTGCTTCTGTTGATTGTAATTTAAGGCTCCACTAAATATAGTTTTATTTTTACATTGATTAGAATAGTTTATCTGGATATTAGCCTTTGATATTCAGACAAGGTAAATGAATAACTGAATTAATGATAGAAGAAAACAATGGAGGGATTTTTTTTTTTTTTAATTTAAGAACCAGCCAAAAAGCTAAACATTTGCATAGCTGTTATTTGGACTGCACTTCCTTCAAATGTGTTTCCTTCCAGCCAGCATATGTGAAAAGTGACCTCTTATCCATTTACATACCTGCCCAGAAGTCATGTGATAGGGTTTCTACGTCAAGCTGTCAGTTACGATAACAGACACAATAAGAACGGCCCCAGTGTTGATAGCCTGCTTCCTGACTTTATTGAAAAGTTTGTTGATAGTTCACTTGTGTCCCATGAATTGCCTGCCTCTAATAAAGGACTACCTTTCCAGTGGTTTTAACACACCAGGCTCTAGCTTTGCCATTGTGCCAGGACAAATATTGTAATGGGATTCCAACTCATACTTTAGTTTTTGGATAACAAAAAACTTCAGTGTGATAAAAGTTCTTTCCAGTTCTAGCTTTAAATTACATCAAGAAAAGTGTCGAAAATATTTAAGCATAAACTAGCCTAGTAATTGCACTTAAAATAACAGCAGCTCATAGCCATGCAAGTGATGCAACATGTTCAAGCATCAACAAAATTCATGCAATTTTGAGGAGGATGACAAGGACCAGAACTGGTCAGGGCATTCTTCGTAAGTTCCAGTAAAAGGTAGCACAAACAGTCAGGAGACTATTATTCTGAGACTGTGAAAATGAGTTGTATTTCTTACAAACTGGAGCTCACTTTATGGGAGGCAACAGTGGCTTCCCATTTATCCCACCCTAAATTTCAAATCTGTATCAAAAATTAATATGCACTTCAATGGCTGGATTGTGATCTTTACTTCTAAACAAGAAGTTCCTGAAACGCAAATTTTTATTTCCTATTTGCAATAGGTTCCTAAAGTCTACTGTTATTGTGGTAATAGTAAGAATTTATATTTTTATATGTCTTTGTTCTCAACTGTAATGGCGATAGTCCATTCAACTAGAATCTTGCACATTATCAAACTTTCTATGGTAGCAAAAACACAGGACTCCTTAAATTCGCAAATCTGTTATAAGAATGACCAGATAAAGAATTTGTGCTAATTTATATTAGTTGTTTCACATTGTTCATTTACACTAAAACTGTTGGCTAGATTATAACATAACTTCTGTGATTTCTAAGGAATATCTACTATTCTGCTAATAGTTCTAATTTTCTCAAGAAGATAAAGTTTGGCGACCAGAGATTTAGCTCAATGGTTCCGTGTCTGTCTTGCAAGTACAAGGGCCTGGGTTTGATTCCCCCAGTAATCACATACAACAATATTGGGCATGGAGACTTACCCCCACCAGCAATCAGTAGCACATACCACAATGCTGAGCATGGTGGCTCATGCCTGTAATCCCAGCAATCGGGAAGCAGAGGCAGGAGGATCACTGTGAGTTCTAGGCTTGCCTGGGCTACTTGTGAGCTCAGGGCCAGCCTGAACTACAAACTGAGGCCTTATCTCAAAAAAGAAAAAAAAAAAAAAAACCACCTAAAAAAAAGATAAAACTTGGGAAATGATTCCTTCACTGTCTATACTAAGGAATGTGCACAGTGTATCTATGAAGGATAAAGTACAAAAGAAAACACTTTGCTAAATTTCTACAAACGTAAGGAAGACAGGAGGTCTTCCAAACTTTTGAAATTCAAACCATTAAAAGGCATTTGTCAGTAGAGATGGAAAGAACTCAGTCTATCCAAGTAGATCACGTGGCTTCTTCAAGCCCCGCACCACTCCCAGCAGGAGGAGAGTTAGCTACAATTATGTTACTCTAACGGAAATTCTGACTTTAAAATGTTCCCCATGTCTGCAGTGAAGGTATTAACTGGGCCAGTAAATTATCTCAAAGACAGACTAGTTCTAGACCTCGAACAACACGTAAGACTGTCGGGTGAGAAGAGCCGTGAAGACAGGTCCGCATCAGCTGGCACGGGCTGAATATTATGGCTAACGAGAGGGGCTGTTTTTAATGGCAAATTGTTAACTGACTGGCAAGGACCTTTTCCCAATATTCTACATGGTTATTTAATGTTAGATTTAACTGAGATATGAGATTTGCAATGACAGGTAAAATTCCATTGTCAGAAAAACTATTTCCAGGCAGCCAGCACTAATCAGTAATAGCCATGACAAAAAGAAAGACATAAACTGATAATTACTAATAATAAATAATTGTATATGTACCAGGTTAAAGAGTGTAAAAGCATATGCTTTTATTATTCATATTGTCAGTCTGAAGATATCACTCTTATAGGTACAATACAGAATTGCTTTTCATATTTTAATACTCTATCTCAATTAAAGAATGTCAGTATACTTGTGTGTTAAAGACGAGCATACTGAAAACTCTATTGTCGTGTCATTCTATGGAAAGATTACTGATAAGACAGTAAAAATGACTCAATAATTTTAAATTTACTGCTAGCTCTAATTTATGTAAGTTATATTAAAGTTCTTTTATAAGGAAAAAGTAGCACTCAACAATGCACATCAATAATTTTCATAACCTAAAAGGATAAATCTTTACACAGCCACCACCGCGAATGGAAAAATGTACCTGGTGACAATATTTATTCCTACAGGGTCATGTATATTAAAGGTTATGGGGAATGTTTAAAAGAACTCTCTTAAGCTAAAACCATTGCCTTTCTAATTTTAAATTTCTCCTAGCTAATATAAAATGATTGATTACCTTTATTTCATGTACCCCTTGATTTTCTCCTTCATTCATCACTGAGTGCTTTAAACCAAATGCATTTAGAACCTGCCGCTAGAAGAGTGGTCTCTTTTAAATCTTTGTAAAGTAATGAAAGGACACAGTAAATCAATCTCATTTCTGCTGTAGGAAAGAATAACCTTTACCGAAGTCATTTAAACTCTTTGTCTCCCTGTTCCTAGAGAGTAAGCAAAAATCTTCATCTCTATGAGTCTTTCAAAATTTGAAAAGATGGAAACAATGGCTTTTAACTGAAGCCTTAGTTTAGTCATATATTTATAAACATAATATACGCATTCTTATTTAGCTTATACATGCTTCAAAATTTTAGTTCATTAAGAATTTGGCCCACTGGGCTTCTTCAAATAAAAAGTGGCATACTCATTTAATAGAGGACAAATGATGTATCTTTATGGTATTTTAAAAAATTAACTATGGAGCATATATGGTTGTTCTCTTCCAAGGATCAATATACATCATGTATTCCATAAATAGTAACTGCATCTGACTGAGCACAATACATCCACACTGAGTGGTCTCCACCCACCATTATCCTCTTTAAAAAACAGCAGTCTTTGTTGGAAAAAATGTACAGCTCTAGAAGTCATATGTGTTTTTTCAATTAAACTATGCCAACATCTCAATCCCCATTGACTCTATGCTCTGCTAATTTTCTTTACTTATCTTTAGAGATATAAAAGGAGATGTAAGTGTTAAATTGATGACTTTTTCTGATTACAATTACATAAGGCCCCAACATTAGTCATAAATGATTAAAAAATTAAAAAAGAAGGCACCAGGGATTTAGCTCAGTGGTTCTGGCATCTGCCTGGCAAGTGCAAGGTCCTGAGTTTGATCCCTGGTTCCACACACCACAGTGCCGGGCGTGGTGACTCACACCTATAAGCCCAGCACTCAGGAGGCAGAGGCAGGAGGACTGCTGTGACTTCGCGGCTGGTCTGAGCTACAAAGTGAATTCAAGGGCAGCCTGAACTACAAAGAGGGACCTTATCTTAAAAAACAAATTAAAAAATTGAAGATGATATAGCTTAGAGCAGGTAGAGAGAAAGATTGCCTCTAAATATATGGAATTGGTTACAATTCAAAATAGGTTTGGGGCTAAAGGGTCAAATAATGGGGGCATGTTTTGGTGAATTAAAAATTAACTAGAAATTAGGGACGTATCACAAAAAAATAATGCAAATCCTATGACAAAAATGTTTTTTGAAAATATGTACAATAATTTTAAAAGAACAAGTTTCTAAACCTATAAATCCTGCATATGTTTAAAAAATACAATGAACATACACATTAGTCAAATACAACCATATTATAGTAATTATAACGCATTTTATATTACAGTAATTTTAGAGGTGAAAAAAGGGCAACATTCCAGAGCATTACGTGGTAAGGGCAATGGCTGGCAAAACCACTAATTATTATCTGGTATTTTCATAGCTGTATACAGATGTTTTCAGTTAGTTCTCACTCTTTTATTTTGTTTTGCCTTGCTTTTTTTAAACCTGGCAAAACATCAAGTGGCCCGAATCAGCTATCATCTTTATGATTTGCTCTGAACTCTGCATGTGGTGAACCTGAATGTACACAGCCTCCAACCTTGGCCCACAAAAGGAAGGACCAGGAGCCCCACTGGGCCACCACTGAACAGGCCCGGTGGGCGAGAGGGAGGCGGCCTGCCTAGCACAGAGCCCTGGGCACAGGCAGCAGGGCAGAGATAATCCCTGGTGAAGAGAAGGCTAGTTAGGACCCTCTATTTCTCGTCACAACTCTCCCTGTGTAATATTCCACACACTGTTCAATTCAACCTGCTCTGCTGTCAGGTCTTGAGAGCGGTAAGCACATGCATCATAAAATATATTTAAAATCTGAAGTGTTCAGAATTTTTTCTTGTTATGCTCTAACTGGAATCGTGGGAGTTCTATATTGGTATGGTCCATGCTTTTGACTGTGGCTAATTTGTTTATAAACCACCATTAATCCTGGCTGTATATTTTCACAGTTTGGGTAAACACTTCATTTGCATTAAATTTACAACATTAATGAGATGTGAAATTTAAAATGCTACTTGAAACATAAATGATGTAAGAAAGCAGAACTGAAAAAAAGTGTTTTATCACATTTGAAATCACTAAACCAATTTAAACCTATTAAAATAGGAATGATGTGTCGCCTGAGATTTTAGCTTCATAACTCATCTTCCTGGACTAAACTACAAAAGTGAGAGTGAACATCTGGAAAATATGAAATTGCTCAAAAACACCAATGTTCTGCTTCTACTCTAAGTGGCTTGTAAATTGGTTTTCAATGTTTGTCTTTGAAAGCTAGACGCTAGCAAGTTCTCTGCAGCCAGAGGACTGCGGAAAGCAGTCTGGCTTACGCACAATGGTGTTTGTATCTGTTATCAAGATATGCTACGGAGATGGGGAGGCTGTGAGCCAATTTGAGAAGCTGTTTGGAAAGACAAGAAACGAAGGATAAATGAAGAAAAAATTTGGAAAATAAATGATCAGTTTTGGTCTCAGAAGCCCCTTGAGCCCCATTTCGAGTCCAGATCTGAGAGGCAACACGGAGAAAGCACCAAAGCAAAGCGCGGCTACACCGTTACACCTGGGAAGCGTGCCCACCTGTTGCTGATGTAGGAAGGATGGGTCTCTTGGGCTGAGTCCCACATATCGATTGGCTTGAGATGTGCCTGAGGCTGTGTAGGCTGATCAAGGAAGAACAAAAACAAAGATAAAAATGGTGAACTATCAGAACGAACACCCTGTCCATGAACAAGAAACCCGGAGAAGCAGGGTTTGCAACCAAAAAAAGTGTGTCCATTTCTCTTCTCTCTTGTGCCAGTGAATACCAGTAACAGAAAAGAAATGGAAATTGGTTCCGAATCAACGAGTTCATCCCCCCAAAGATCCACCTAGCGCCTCACATCCCGTCTTCTGGTGTCGGTGTCTTCCTCCTCTGTGCTCCAGGCACAGTCCTGGGGCACAGGCCTTGGCGGCCCACAAGAGCCCTCTGTCTATGTGTGACTTCCGACTGGCACTAGTGGTCTGATGACCTCGTCGTGAGTGAGGGTCCGTGTTTTTTCTAAATGTAAGCAGGCTGAAAAGACTGTCGGGGAAGAAAGAGCAGCTTTTCATGACAGGACTGAAACCAACAAGCTTGATGATATGAGGTGAAAGTCTTCCTAAAGAGAAAGTCCAACATTACTGCTCTGAAGGAGAGGCCCTTTTGTAATACTATTTAGAATTTTATAATGCAAAAGTGCCTTCAAGTTTGACAGAAACATCTTCCAAAAATCCTCTATTGCCTATCTGTGTAAATTAGGAGTTTCTGGTGACTGACCAGGAAGTCAGGAAATACTTGGTCAGTAGGTAGTTTGAGCACACTGGGTACAGAGACTCCTGACTCTGTCGCATTCTCATTCACAAGTACTTTTGGTACGACTGGCTGTTGGTATAAAGTGGATTTTCCACAAGATCACGATTGGTATTCCTAAAGAGTTTTGCTTCATTTTATAAGAAAAGGACTAATGTGTTTTCCTAGCACCAAGCAATTCCAAGCAAAAGAACTAAGTATTCAACTATACCTTTCACTTATAGGCTTGATGACATTCATTTGATTTAAAACCATCAAATTAAAGAAAAATTCAAGCATGGATTTTAAATAGGTTAGCTTTGAAAAATCAATATATTAATTCTGCCACATTCACTTAAAGGACAGCAGAATTTGACCATTAAGGATTTTTAGGTCAACTCATAAAAAAATTGGAGATGCTCATAATTTATCTTTTTATTACAGCTGAATACAGGGCCAGTGCAAGGGCTGCCACCAGGAACTACCGGTCCCATTCAACCCATCTCCAGGCCTCTCCAATGCCACATATGAACTTCTGATCTGAAGAGCCTGCCACTGGAGAACCGCAAGACTGTGCTGCTCTTTCTTTTCAACTATGAAAAAGGAGGTTTCCTTGGCCTATGCGTTTGAACTCTGCTATCAATCCAATGACCAATTTCTCACTCTGAGGGGTGCTGAAGGAGCTGGTGCTATGAGTTTGTTTATAGCAAAGAAAAACTACTCACTATATTTACGTAGGAGTAGAAAATGGACTGATGCAGCCATCTTTATACAATCAAGATATTCCTTTTGAATATTTTGTAATTTTACTAGTCAAATCAGATCCCTGTTGAGCAACCTGTATATGAGTATAAAAACAATTCATTAACAAACAGGCTGAAGGGACTCCTGTAAGTAAGCTGTGATTATCTGGGTCTGATTCTGCCCTGAGTCTTTAATGTTAAGATCGCCTAGGTAGTAGGCAACCAGTTTCTAGAACTTAGCTTTGAATATTTAATTATAATAGCTTTCCAACTATTTTTTAGTATCTTCTTTTGTGTGCTTTCATTTAAACTGCTGACTCTGTTAGTTCAAAGATGCTATGATATTCACTCTGTTCCATTGTATGTTACTGATTTTGTGACTATCACGTATGTAACAAACTGTTGAAAAAAAGTTTTTGTTTCCACTGACAGGTTCTTCTGCATCTATGCATTCAGGAAAATGTTTTCTACTTTTTTGAGTGTCTTCCAGGAGACCAATACTAAGCATAGTATTAATGATTATGGATGGGAATTACAAGTCTTTCTTGAAAATTTTGAGAAAGAAATGCTGAATATTCACTGTAAAATCAAAGTGTTGTCTGTTTTTTATGTAGCGCTCCATCCTGGTCTTTCTTAACTCATCAAGAGTGTCTTTCCAACAGTCCAGAAAAAGTAAGTCAATGGTGCACTGATCATGTGAT
Source organism: Petromus typicus (assembly GCA_004026965.1). Classification (NCBI taxonomy): domain Eukaryota; kingdom Metazoa; phylum Chordata; class Mammalia; order Rodentia; family Petromuridae; genus Petromus; species Petromus typicus. The sequence goes on from PVIR01005536.1 coordinate 35,206, forward strand.
TTCACGTGGGAATTCCACAGCATAATGACTTCCTTGCTCTAGGAAGGAAAAAAGGCTGAATTGAAGGCACGTGTGTAGCTGTGGATGCGCGTGCTAATCCCTCCAGACTAGAATTTGTCTATTTTGCTTTGCCATTCTACACCAGTTCCAGAAGCTTGCTGTTTGGATGAAGCAAATTCAAAATTTATTCCTTGCACATTTCTGCATACTTTATGAAAAAAAGCAAAGGAATTGTTTGGCTTATTGGTATGTGCCATGTAAATTCACAGCTAAATCTCTGATATTTAAAATACTATGACTATGCTAATAAGCATAGAGTCTGATGACCATGATAGGCAAAATAATAAAAATGTTTAAAGAAAAAGTTGCAGATAATGAAAGTGTGGATACCTTACATGTGCCTAATGCTAACCTTTGAAAAGTTCTTGCTTCCTCCCAAGCCTGTGTGACTGTTTCTAACAATGACATAAACTACAGTAAGGTAAATGTGCAATTATCTTACAGAGGCACTGATTCAGTCTGTCTAGTGGAGGGGCTTAATTTCTATAGGAATGTTCTAATAAGAAACAATTATGTAACCTCTCTTTTGATGGTATCGAAACCTTGTACACTGCATTAAGTTATTCAGTGCAATTTCAATGTACACCTTGAACAAGCAGGCATGAGTTATTGCTTTTGTTATATCTATTTACTCAAACGAATATGCTTCTCCCTTTTCAAATACGATGCACTGACCGAAATTTGATAAGAGAGAGCATATGACAGCAAGGCCACACATGCCTGCTAGCTCCAATTAAATGAGAAATCTCCATCGGGTAGACAGCTGGAAAAGCTGCCGTGTTCTCCCTCCACCTTGGATCACATATCCAACGGTGCCTTGGATGGACATTTCTCATTTCCTACCCAAATACTTACTGGTTGCTGTAGGTGAAGCTGCCTCACCTTCAGTGGATGTAGTGATGGGTTTAGTATCTGTCATGCTCAGGGTCACAGGTCGCACTGCACTGGGATGGGGAGAGGGTGCCAAGACAGGAGTGAAATGGCCAGGCACTTTCCCTACCACTTGACCACTGCTGTTAGGCTACAAAACAAAAACAGAATGCCAGGTGAAGCAATCCAAAAGGTAGTCATCTTGTTCAACAGCTCCATGTGGCACACGTGGCCACGTGCATCCTGCACACTTTGCATCACCGCCACACAGACCTTCTCCAGTCTGAGGCGAAGTCCAACCAATGGTTAGTAGTAATAAAAGGCACCAATACTTAGAGGAAGACACACATCTTCAAAAGCACTTTGTGTACATTGTGTAGTGTTTACACCACCCCAAGCGCCAAGGAGACTTGCACCCTTGGTAAGCTAGAAAACTCCCATGAGGACTCATATACCCCGTCTAAGAGAGAGTGGACTTCCCTCTGGAGCTATCCACAGTTACAACCTGCCAGTTTCTCACTGTCTGCTGTTCATTTCTACACTGAGTCAGACTGGCTTTCAAAACAAAACTTTCCTCCTACATGATGAAATTACTGACACAAAAGACACCAGAGTGTCTGAAAGAAACACATCCCACTCTATAACGGTTTCCATCATTGATAGTCAAGGCCGATTTGTTTGCATTCTAAAACTCCAGCTTTCTCTCTCACATACAGGTATCTCAGGCATGCACACATGGCAATTTAGACACCATGGTCTCACTCGGTTTTGGGGGTTTACTAATACAAGCAGATAGAATGAAATCTAAAGCAGCTAAACTCTCAGGTAAAGTGATAAAAATGCACAGGGGTGAATGAGAGAACAATTCAATGTGCAGTGCTTTCTGAGGAATTCTTCCATTCTTCCCCATTGCATGAAGAGTTCCACAAAACATGTTCATATTTGTGGGAATTAACTGAGAAAATTCCCTGGGCTTTGGCAGAAAAGATATTTTTATCTGAGTCTTAGCCCCTTGGTGGAAAACAGTGTCTTTAGCTAGGAGATAAAATCCTAAGGGTGCACTGAAGAAATCTTGGAATCTGTTCCTCTAGACAGAGAATGCTATTTTTTATTATAATCATGTTGCAATTCTCTGCTGCACAGTGTTCATAATAATCTGCTAGGAGTTCTTCTCCACAAATACAAAGTTTTTATAATCTCAACTACTGAAGATAAAGAAAGCACAGAGTGTTTATATAAATACTTGTATATAAATTACAAGTAGACATTTCTTGAGGAAAACAGATAAATAGCTAGAGACATTTAAATATTGTGACTTAGACACATGAACTAAGTCTTCAGATGGGCTCTTGAGAGGACATTTTCTATATTTTGAATATCCTGACCATTCATCAAGGTCATTTTAAATATTTAACTTTATGCCAGCAAAACTGACCAGAGTTTTTCTCTACAGGAACCTACGGGAGGGCTGTATCTTTAAACTAATTTTATGCGAAATATCCCACTGAATAGCAAGGCTGTCTCACTATAATTGGTGCAGCAATAATGCAATTAATCCCCAAATTGCTGTGGGGAGGAAAAGGCATCTCAGTTGCTTAACAATCAAAACCAGTGCTGTGCTGGACAAGGCTGGAAGGCACAGCTAACTGGAGTTCAACGGTCACCATCCATTTATAGTGCAGGAAAGGTGAGCAGCAAAAGAGTTGTACTTTGAAATGCAACTAACTGGTTTTGAGTTAGCATAAAACATGAAATATAATATATAATATACCTAAAACAACACTTTTTCAGCTTACTATAGAGACCTACTTTCATTTCAAGGGGAAATAACTGTTTGTCTCTACAGCCACCACACCAGGGTTATCCGAGCTTGGCAAGTGACCGCTGTGTAGCTCTTCCTGGAGTGAGAAGTCTCACTGTCTCACTGGAAGTACATCCAGTATTCAAAGGGTTTCTGTACAGTGGTCACCGAAGAGGAGCAAAGGACACTGAAGTGAAGGACACACCACCAGCGGGCACGAATCGCCCTGCCGCACTCACTACACAGGCTGTCTCTCAGAACTGAGCCAGCATGAACTGACCAGTCTCCCCTTTGAAAGTCATAAAGGAGACCAAGAAAAATTCCCAAACCCATGCAGAAAACTTTTCTGAAATGCAGTATTAGAAGACGGGGACGTAATATCTCTGCAGATTTTTACTTGTTTAAACAGGCGAAGCTAAACTAGAAAGCCTCTTTCTTTTAAGTCTGCTAACAGATGAACTTTCCTACTGTAGATATGAAAAAGAGGGTCTTATCTGAAGATGAAGCTAAACAGCATTAGGAAAGGATTATCCTACTTAGTACATAGCTCTTATTATACAAAATCCTGAGAGGATTTTTTGTGCATATCTTTTAACTGAGATGAGAGTAAGATGTTTCTCTTAGAAACTAGATCTTTACCTTGAAAATGTAAGGAAATCCTGAGAATATATAAACATAAGAAAGACAATATAGGCAGATTATCACCTAACATGCTCTCTCATAAAGAAATTGAAATATACGTAAAACAAGCACTGAATAATTAAAGAAATGCGTAACACTAAGGGCCTGATTTTAATTTGCATAATTTTTCCCCTAACAGTGCCTAATTAAGACATCACTTTAAAAAAAAAAATCCAATGGAACTCCAAGATTTTCCACACTGAATTAACGTTAAGGACTTTTAATGGATGTCTTAATTAGACTTTGTTATTCATGGAAATTCTACACAAATTAAAATCAGACCTTGTGTGCACTGTTCCCAGCTGAGTCTAGCAAAATCCTCTATGGAACCAAGACTTTTGAATCCATGATCTGACAGCAAATTTCATTTCTAAACTCAACCTATTTTCTCACTTTGTTGTTATTATTAGTGGTGTCATTCCACTATGTGTACATCTTCTTCAGGACAAATTATAAGTTTAACTTTAAAATTCCATGTTTAGTATATTAGTGGAGCTAAGATAAAGTTAAAACATAGCCCAGAGGGTGCTGGATGCAACTATTATTTAAAATAAAATATTCAAAAAGGACAATTTTCTCTTACTCAAAGTAAATATTCAGCAAGAATTATTCTGCTTTATTTTAACAAATTAAGGACAAAATGTTTTTTCTAACCATTTTTTGTTAATTAAATATGATATCTATATAGTATTTAATTTTAGTAACTCAATAAAGGTCATGATCAATGTTGTGACACCTCCCCCAATATCAAAACTATATAATGAAGTGGATAAGAGTCCTATAGGTAAAGCAGCAAAAGCAAAAGATCAAAACACCATTGCATAATTTGGATTCTATACTTCTTGGTAGACCCAGCATTGGCATGAGAATGTCTACTCAGTGGTAGAAAAGCCTTTCATATCAAATGCCTGTGAAGTGATCTCTCCATGGAACAAACCACATGTCTAGAGAATGAAAAATACATATGAATCACTCAGCTTATACAATGAATCCATAAAACCACGGCACAAAGTTGTTGTTGTTTTTTTTGTTTTTCCAAAAAAGATGCTTTTAGTAATGTTACTCATTATGAAATTAAGTCATGTCTCTGCAAAGAATATTCAAGCAGTTACCAAGCGCTGAAAATGTTTACATTGCCAAAGCTTATTTTAATACCTAATAACTGGCCTATAAATACAACCGTAAGTTCTTTTGTGTGTGTTTATTTTAGCACATACCTTGCTCCTGCCCAAAATAAGCATTTTGTCCCTGTGTCAAACCAGGTATTGCAAAGGTGTGAATTCCAGCTCACAACTTTTTCGGCAATAAACTTTTTGCTTAAACTTTCCCTGCAGTCGGTGAAAATTCAAAAATATCTTTACAAGTACATACTTCTTACCTGTCCTTCGGCCACCTTTCAATAAAAACTTACTGAATCACCAGGAAACTTCCCGGGACTGGACCGCAAGGCTTGACATCCTGCCAGTCAGACTGTCCGACTGACCTTCACATCCTAGGGTTACACCTGCCCCATCTCCCTTCAACACTGATCTTGTTTGCTCTTTTCTTTACCTGGCTGGTTTGCGGACTGGATGGGTCATAGGAAGGTACGTAGTTCTTCAGCGTATCCTGAGGATTCAGGTGGGGAGGGTATCTGATTGTTGGATGGGAAAAGTAGCTCGATGGGGCTGGAGGGAGGATCGCTTGCGTAGGAAATGGCAGTGGTGAAGGTGGAGGTGGAGTTCGAGTTGAGATGACTACGGAACACAGAAAAGGGGAAGTCAACTCATCAGCTGGCTTTCCTATCGCTTCACTCCAACCCTGAAGAGAGTGGCGTTAAATTACACAACTGGCAGCTGTTTGGGTTGTTTCCCCATGACTTAACCAACCTCTCCAAATAAGTTATTCTCTCACTGTTATTCTTATGATCATCCTGCTAAAACCAAGACAGAAGCCATCATGGGAGGCTCTTGCTTTCAAGATCCATGACTGATTGATGAAGAAGTATAACTTCAACAGGTCTTCTCAATATTATTCAAAACATTTCTTTGAGTAAATTTATTTCCCGTCAAAACACACGCTTTGATCACAAAGTCTCTGTCTTCTTAAGTCCAGTCCAAGTCTCAACATGAATTGGAGACCCACGTATTTTCTACTAAAATTTAAAATAGAAGTGTAATCTAATTTCAAATAAATCATTTACCTAGACATCCTAACCAGCAGCTGTTCATATGAGAAGCCAACAATTAATATACAAAAATCTCACATTATGAATCATTACCTGGTCATTGTAAAATATTTCTGAACACTAAAACACAGGCCTTGGGAGTTCTTTATCTAAGAGATTCCTTTCAAAACTATTTATCCTCCAACTATTTTTCTTTCTACTCTATCTGTAGCTTCAAAGATACTAAAGTAAGCCTGTGAGTAAAATCCACAGAAATGTAAACAAACTTTCTAATTAGTGGGTATCTTATTATGCACAAATCATACTTTTATAACAATTTCTAGAGGAAACAACTAATATAATGTGGATGTTTAAATGTAGTTTTGCAACATTAGTATAATCAAAATTACCTAATTAGTTTTAGAAACATTTTTAAGTCTGAATGATTGGGAACTAGTGCACTTATATAACTATTTCCTCTGCGAGGTTGAGGGAAATAACCAAGCAGAAATTAAGAGAACAACTAGTATACGTAGAGTAAAAACTAAATGTCAGTTTCCTTTTAATATTTCAATCCAAGTTAAAGAAAATTAGAGTGACATTTAATGTTTTATGAAACAACTCATCAAACAATATAAAAATACCTTTTCCCATGGCCTATAGGAAAATTCTCTGAATGACTGTCTTCAACGGAGAAAAGAAACTCAGAAGTGTTAAGGGATATGAATTACCTTGCATAAGGCAAGTTTTTAGGATACACAAAAGTTACATATGTGTACAACAGAGGAACCACTTGGCTTCCTAGATGTCCAGGAAGCTGTTGCTTCAAATTCTCTGAACCATCACTGTAATAGAGATTCTTGGGCTTAATCACAGACACACTGGATAAGGACCAGCCGGAGTGAGGTACAGAGTGTGCAGTTTATATCAGCACCCAGCGCACTTCTGCAAAAGATATGTGCGCATAAAGCTATCATTGAAAAGTACTTCTTTTATATAGGATTAATTTAAGACCCAAACAAGTAGGTATAGATCTGTGTATAGAGAAAAAGTACTATCATCAGAAATAGTGTCGATGAATGTTAATACCTTTGGAAAAACTCTAAGCAATACATCTGAAAATTCATCTTTCTCTTAGAATACAAAATTAGGACCAAATCTGAAATTAATCATCATAACTACATATTTTTTCTTTAATATAATATTTTCAATAAGGTGATTCAACAAGGTTTCTGAGTATAATCTTTCCAAGAAAGGGAATTAAAAATATATGTACAAATATTTATTAAATCACACAATTTTTTGAAAATACTTTCTCATAAAACATTTTATGAGGTTGCAACCCTCCCCTCTGCACAGCCAGCAAGGGCCACCCCGCTACACCGCGCACTCAGCTCCAGGCTCCATCCCCGCGGGCTGAACCCTGCCGACAGGGGGCGTCCGCGCTCAGACCCCTGCTCACCACTGTGCGCCACTCCGGGGATTCCTGGGTGGTGGTGCTGAGGGAAAGTGCTGAGTCTCGGGGACGAATCCTGCGGAGATGTGGAGCTGAACAACGGCTTCTCAGGCTTCTTCATAGTAGTTGGAGAGGACATGTCTGCAGAGAAGGGAACGCATTTCAAGTAGCACAACTTTTATAAATACAACAGATCTCACTGTTTGACACATATTATGTTTCGGCTTTTTTTTCCCCCGAATCTATACTGAGGGTCAAAGACCCAGCTGTGTCAGAGGTTTAAAATATTTATCAGAAACATTCTCCACTGAAACTAAAACTATTCATTAAAATTATCACTGGAACTATTCCTATGACTTCAGGAATTAGAAATAGAGAATGAGCTGGGAGCCATGTGGAGAACAACCTTTCTCTGAGTATGCTGGTAAATCAAAGGCAAATTTAACGTTTTTATGGAAAATTCAGTCACCTGCCTAACCAAAAAAAAAAAAAAAAAAAACCTTTCATTTGTTCACACTACAAATATTTATCAAGTTCCATTATTTGCCAGATAAAGTGAAGTTGTTAAGAAATATAAAAAGTAATTGCTGCCCTTGGGAGGCTCATTATGACTGAAGAAGAAAATCGAAACAAGAAAACAGTTGCCAGCAGCTGAGGAGGAAGTTCGTGGACAGCAGGGACGCCGGGCATGGGGTCTGTCCCAGCCCTTGCTCTGGGCAGCAACAGTTGCAGCCTCCCCAGCTCAAGGAAGGTGCCCTCGTAGTGCCAATGTGGAAACGTGGATGGAGATAACACTACCAGCTGAGAGGTATTCAGAAAAGGGATGATAGAAAGTATGTAACTAGATCAATGAAAGTCTAGAGATAAAGAAAGGGAGTGAGTAGCTGGCAAGACGGCGCTCAGGACCATGGACGCTCCGTCAAGTCTGAGCGCCTCCCCGAAAGGGGGCGAGTCACAGATCCCCGAAGGAGGACCCATCTGTCCGGACCCTACACTGAGACAGGCTACCCATCACCATCACAGAGAACCACTCAAGAAGATACAGGATTAGGATTCTCATTCCATAAACATTAACTGAAGTCTACCAGACACTGCAGTAGTTTCTAGGGAGAAAACAGTGAAATGGGTTCTTAAAAGCTGTCGAAGCACTAAGAAGTAAGAGGACTTACAGAAGGATGCAAAATTTGCTGTGAAAGGAAGAGTGTTAGGGGCTTCGTTCATTCATTCATTTGTTCTCTAAATATCTAACACTCTTGAAAGATAGACTATGAGAGACTGAATAAGAATGAAGATAGAAAAAAACGCAATTGAAAATTTAAAAAAATAAGGTAAATTAATAACCGGTGTGGAAGCCCGTGTTGGGTAACTAAGAAATCGCTCTGTGCAGCTAGTTCGAACAGGGAATTCAGCAAGAAATTCAAGAGCCATGACCCTGGGCTTAACATCTTCAGTGATGTTGATTTTTATGGAAGTTTATAAATTTATAGTAAAATAGTCTAGCAATAATAACAGCTATAAAACATATTTTATTATCAAAGATTTTTGATATTTACACAAATGGACAAAGTCATAATGGATTCTTGTGTAGCCATTATCCGACATCAGCCAATTAAGAGTTCAGAGCCAATCTTACTTCCTCTTTATTCCTAGCCACATCCCACCCTTGTGCTACTTTGAAGAGTCCCAGACTTCACCTCTAAACTCACCGTGCAACTTTTAAAAATCTTTCTTAAAATACATAAAACACCAAATCCTTATCATATATTTAAATATATACAATTTGCATTTTAACTGGAAATGTTATTTGAAGTGAGAAAAATATCTTACAGTGCTATTAATGTGAGAAATTAGTTATCATGTCTTTACCACTTGAAAAATTCCTGTTTGCTAAAGTTATGCAATAAAATTAAATATGTGTACTCATCCTGCCAGCATTTCAGAATGCATATGCTAATGAAGATAGTAGGTATTACAGAGAATAAGAAATGACAGGTGGACTTGTAGCCCTAAGCTATAATTTGGACTAACTGGCTGTCACTGACCTACTGGGACTCTCACGACTCAGAAACCCCTCTCCTTCTACCTTTCTCAAGATGAAAAAAATAATATAAAGAAGTTGCCCTTGAAACCACAATGCAGCTACTTCTGAGAAAAAAAAAAAAAAGAAAACTTAACCCAAGGTTTAAAAATATACAATAGAAGTGTCTTCCAACTAAGTTATATATAAAATGTCAAAAGATAGTAGCTTTACTAAAAAGGAATAATACACTGAGGGTGTTTCTGCTTACTGGAAGTTCAGTCATACACACAGAGGTTGTTACAGGCAGAAGACACCTTCAGTTCACTCCTCATAGACTATATATGTGCAAGATTTCTCCATCCCAATTTTTGCTTTGACACTTTTAGGTATATCTGTGCTTACATACAGATTTCAAATAAAACGAACTAGCATAAGTCAGTCTATAAAAACTCTGTAATATAAAAAATAAAGCATTATATACACAATTTTAAAACAAATGTATGCAGAGCTGCGAAGCAGAGTAATGCCGTTCTGGTCGTCGTCCTAAGGCAGTCGTGCCTACTACAGCAGACCTAGAATGTTCACTAACTCAGCGAAATGCACACGAATCACTTTGTGTACAGGACACATAAAACAAAGATGTGTTGAAGATATTTAAATTTATAGGCAGCTATATAATGTTAAAATTTGCTTAGTCAAAATTACATACAGTATTTGGCTCATCGAATAATAAATTATTACATGTCCACTTATTTTTTCCTGCTCCTCTTTTAGGCACAGACCTAGTAAGAATAGTATCTTCCTATTCAGAAAAGTATTATTGAGGCCAACACAGCAGACACACAGTAACTTTTATTCTGTTCAAAACTAAAAAAGAGGATCACATATTATCTCTACATAAACAACAAAAGTAATTTGGAATAAAAATAAGATAGGCAGGTCAACTTGACAAGCTAAAAGGATTTGCTTGGAAACAGGTAAGAAATGGTAATCTTAGAATGTAAGATTCATGGTCTCTGTTTTCCCATTACTTGAATTCTAGAACCATTAATCAATAAAGAAATACTACTACACAGCACACAAAAAGCACTATGCTAAGTACTTAGGAGACACAAAAGTCAGTCCCATCTCAAGAAAGAAAAACAATTCTCTCCAGTTATGGGGGAATAAAAGGTCAATTCTATGCAAGAAGTTAAGAGTTACATTTCTATACATTACATTTTAACCAAGGATAAAACTGGTATTGTTTTGCTTTTAATTTTATTCTAAAGTCTGTAGCCTAATAGAATATCACCCTAAAAATGATATCATTTGTATTTTTAATGCACTCATATGCTACAATGAAAACGTCTGAGAAATGAACAGACAGGAGAGATAATCATGCTTTTCTCAATCTACTCTCCTTACAGCAGGAAGACTAATACATAAAAAGATTAAATGGAAAATAAGCTGAATCATAATAGAGCAGAATAATATACAAGTATACAATAAGTCTAATAATAATGCATGCATAATAATGCATAAGTTGAATAATACATAAGATAAGGAAGTTGAGGGAAATAAGATGGTAGACGAGCTCAAGCTCCTGATGGTAAAATAAGGCAGGAATTGCTAGTGGCTGAATAGGAAGATTTTAAAAGCTAGTTAGAGCTGGAAATCAGCAAAGAAATTTAAATTCTATTTAGAAAGGAAGAATTTATGAATGAAGTGACTACAGAATTAAAAACTTGCCAGACATTTGATATGTTCTTCCTTTTCTGTTATCTATCACCATGCCTTTTACCCATAACAGGGAGAGCAATTTCTTTCCCAGACTCCCTCTCCAAGCCTTCTTCAGGACCGCTAGTGATAAAAATAGTAACTGGGATCATAGCTCTCAGTCTCTTTCTCTCACTAAGCTTTTATGTATCTTCCGTATCAACCTATTTTATTTTAATTTCTACAAAGCTTATTTGTCTGCTTGAAGAGCAGAGAGAATGTGTGTCTAACTTTGTGTCATTCCTCACCTGTGACATTCTTTTAGGTTAGAAAGTTATGTCTTTCTAATCCTTTTTTCTAGCAAGCAAATTATTTCACACATCGAACAAAAACTTATTTCCTCTTAGGTAATCTGGAAATTCTGAACCTTGGTAATGACCTTGTGTTTGCAGCTCTTATCATTTGATGGCTTTTTCATTTCCATCTCTTCTCCATTGTTCCACTGTGCATACGTTTTTAAAAAATGCTGACTCATGGCCTGCCTCCCACAGAAGGCAATTTTCTCAAACACTTACAAATAAAAACGTGGAGTCTGAGAGAAGAACTTTTACAAAGCTAGGACTGACTGACACCTGAAGAGGTACAGCAATGGCCACGTCTAGGTAGCTTACTTTAGGGTCTCCTGCATATGAAAGAGGCCAGATGGAAAAATAATAGCTAGTAGTGTGGGGTGAGGAACAGAAGCATAATCCTTTACATCGTAAATGAATGTCCCATAAATACGAATGTCCAGGTAAGAACTGAATGTAAAGCCAAGGGAAAACTCAAAATCAGTCACTGAGTAAACGAGCACTGGGTGAGGAATGACTACTAGACAGAAGGACTAAGGTGCCAAAGAGGAACACTGGTCCCTGTCCAGGTGAGGCTTACCATTCAGCAGAGGAGGTTTGCAAAAAGACGAAATTCATTAAACAACTGCAACTAAAGTACATACAGTATTAGAGTGTAGACAAGATTCTCCTTCATGGCAGAAAATTAGAGAGGCTATTTTTTTAAAGGACAGATTCACATTGCTGCTGCAATTCTTCAGTGTCTACACCTGTGTCCAGATCTATAATTGAAAAATTAGTTAGACTTTTAAAAACTAATCAGGTAGTGAAATAATGACATAATGACAGATCACCAAGCAAGAAAATGTAAACAAGCAACTGATAAAAGTTCATCCAGACTTAAGCTGATTTTTAATAAGTATTTTGCAAAATTAAGTTATCATATAATTTCTCCTAGCTATACTATAATTTTGGTACTGTAACATTTACACACACACACACACACACACACACACACATACAGGCTACTGAAGCCCTCCTGTGTCATTCATTACACAGCGTCACTTCAAAGGGATAAAGGCTTAAGCAAATAAAGAGTTAGAGCAGCTCATCCCCCAGCAAGGTAATTTCTTCTATAAAAGAGAGCTGCGGCGAGCACAGCGTATGCACCCGACTCATGGCAGCTTGCACAAATGGCACTCCAGATGTATATCTGCTTGAGTCAGCCCAAGGCAACAATTTTGATCAATTCTAATGTGATAAAATGCTGCAGGGAAAGTGTGCAGAAACGTGTTTACGTCAGCCCTTAATTAAACTGTTGTTCACTTCCAAAGAACCTCAGGAAACACTAATGAGACACGAGTTTTGGCAATTTCTTCATCAAAGCAAAGACCCTTTCCTCAATCTCTAGCAGCCTGTCATCCAAGTCGCTCCTGGGATAAATGTCACATGGCACTCCAATCAGTTAGCCACCTGTTAGCAGAACTTCATTGAAGTCAGTGAGGATCGGGGCAAGCTCCAACAGCCACCTCCACACCTGCCTGTCTGGGACACCTGCTCCTGTTCACATACAGCAGAGCGGTATGTCAGCTTTTCCAATATGCTTGGGTAGATTGAGGTTACAAATCAGAGTTCCATAGCCTACATAGAAAACATAATCATTTTCTTTTTTAAAAATTCCTATTCTTCTTCAAAAGTGTTTCAAACTAATTATGTAAGAGTCTACCGGAATTCTTGAATTCCTGGAAGCTATTATTTTTAGCATGCCATAACACAAAACTGAAATATATTAATCACAGTCCAAGTCCTATAATTTAGGCAAACCTATTTCTACTTGGGTAAAAAGTGAATTCCCCTATAATGTTTTAAAGCCCAATTGTTTTACATTTTCCTAAGTTGTTTTCCTTGTTGACATGTCATACATAGCTACAAGTCATCATTTTCTGGCCACTCTTTATTAGGACTTTTTAATGTCAAAGCACATTTTACTGCTATGTTTCTAAGGGCTTAGAACACTGTGACCATTATTTTAAATTTTTCCCCTTTTTTTAGGTTTTCTATCTTATTTATTAATTGTTTGTTTGTTTGAGACAGGGTCTCACTTCATAGCTCAGGCTGGTCCTGAACTCAGCCTTCAACTCACAGCAATCCTCCTGCCTCTGCCTCCAAATGCTGGGATTACAGGCATGAGCTGCCATGCCTGGCATTGTTATATGTGGCTACTGGGATCACACTCAGGACCTTGCCTTGCTAGGCAGGTGCTGGAACCACTGAGCTAAATCTCTGACTCTTAAATCCTCTTTATTTTTTACAGAATCAAACTGCTGAACGTTTCTCAGAGTCCCTCTCCACCACTTCCCATTTTGTTCTGGAAGCAGAATCCAGGTGCACTGAAAAGAGCAGGGAAACTTATCTTTGACCATTTGGTATGATGAGGTGCAGGAGTACACGGACAGGCGTGGGCACTGACGAGACGATGCCGTGTTACCCTGTCCTCCTAAGTTGTTAGCCCCTCCTAGGTTTCCAGTTTTCTATTTTGAATTTTTATAGGTTCCTATAGAGTTTTATAGGTTTACAAAACTCTAGACACTGAAATCTCTTCAGAGGCCCAGCTCATTGTTGGATAGAGGCAAAGATGGTCAACACATCCATTACTCCATGGAAACTGTCAAGCAGCGCACAGCACTAAAAATGAAAAATGAGCACTAACGAAACTGGAGCACTTCTGCTTTCCATTAACATGCTGAGGGGAAACTGGAAGAGAATCTAAAAAAGATGAACTATCTGCATAAAATAATAACGTTACTTAAAATAAATGAACTAATAAATGAGAAGCTACCAGATCAAGCGTGTGGGATACTCTCTGGAGCTGAAATCTGGTATTTGTACTTCAGGCCACAAATCAAGAGTGAGTCTAGAGACAAGAAAACAGCCTGGGCTCTGCGCACAGAGAACAGGGAGAGAGCGGAGATCTGTCAGCTCGAAGCCTCTCTTCCTGAGCACTGGCCTGGCAGTGGAAGCGGTGGAAACGCTGCAGGCTGAGGACAGGCTGCACTTTGCTCACAGTGGCATGAGTGCCACGTAAGACATCAGAGCTGTCCGGGCCAGACCCAGGCAGTGTCATGCCTGTCTGCTACTTCAGAACCCAGCCTGAAGCTCTGATGTATTTATTTCCATCAGTTTCTCCGTGGAGACTGAGGGCCCATCCTTACTCCAACAAGCTTTACCTACAGATAAAGGACTGAGCTCGGGAATTGTGCCCTGGAGGAGGAAGGAAGAGACGGAGAGATCCAGTGGGCTGTGCCTTTACTTGAAAGCTCTGCCCACTCCCTTAGGCCCTATTTCAATTTCTCTATTTCTTTCCCAGTGAAATAGAGCCAGCCAGGTACATAGGGAGAAGAGATGTGGTGTGATCCCTGCTGGCTTAAATGACATATAAATGACAGAGAGGTGCACAGATATAGAGGCACAAGGCCACAGACACGGTTCTATAAATATATTTCAGGACATGCTTCAGATTTGCTTCTAGAGCACTGCACTGTGTTTAAATTACCGTTCAAGTGTGTGACAGTGGAGTTATGCCACTGGAGTCAGGCCTACTGACTATGCAAATCGGTAAGAGTCTTCTAGATTCTACACCAGTATTTACCAAAAACCTTAGAAATGGCCATAATGTTTAACTTAGACTTAAGGGTCTAAATATGTAAGAACATACATACTTACATACTAAGTATGTAAGAACATACTTAGACCCTTAAAAGAAAATGTCATTGAGTTTCTACTTGGTGACTTAGTGACAAGCTATAAGCTAGAGACTGGGCACAAGGTGAAGATCACCACAGGACCGAGCTCACCAGCACAGACACAGACATATGGGCAATGATGTTCACAGTGTAGCCACCAAGTTGTGACCTTTCACAGGTATACTCTGTAAGACTTGCTTTCTTGGATCACAAACAAATCTCATTTACAAACTTTCTCCCAGAATGGAATTCATTCACTAAGCTGGGAAATACTGTCCTGCAAAAGCTCAGAAACCAGCTAAGAATTCATGATAAAAGTTCACATGTAAAATGTAATGATACAGTCAACTGGTGGCATATTTTGCAATTACATAGTGGAAAGACAAGATAAAATGTCACTATATTATAAAAGAAACACAAAAGGTGAAATAATTTACAAGTAGCATACATCATACAAGGTCAATTTAGTGACCTTTAGACTTAAGGGTCTAAATATGTAAGAACATACATACTTACATACTAAGAACATACTTAGAGACACAAGGCACACAATCATCACAAGGCCTCTCAATCATAAGAATCAGAATGTGTAGAAAATGTAGAGGAGAAATACACCAAAAACAGACTAACATACTGTAGTCAAATATTAATAGAAGTTGCCTATCTGTGATGAGACTATAAGTAATTTTTTTCTTATTTACATTTGACAGTCTGTTTTTTTGGAATTTCCCACAACTAACCATTGTCATAAAATCCTAAAATACAAAGAAAGAACGCTGCCTGTAGCTCCAAAGAATATTATAAATAGTTCTCAATGCTGAGTTGACAACACTGGGTCCGGTTCCATCTCCAACATTACGTTGAAATATCTTGCATTGCAAAGATGGAAAGTGGAAGGCTTAACTGTGCCAAGTGTGGTTCAGTTAGCTAAAGACAGAACAAAGCCTTCTGAAAAGACAGTGCAAAAAGATGCTGTCTGAATATGTTTTAAAGGACTCCTCTGGATGTACAATTTTACAGTTGTGTCCAAAAGGCAAATAAGTCCTTCCCACACAGTCCAAGTTAACAAAAAGCTCTGACTGTTATGACAAGACATATGGACAAAATCCCACTATAGTAGTCTGATGATGATGCCAGATGATTCAAAGAATAATTAGCCTTCAAGTAAGGAGAGTATTCACACACAGACACACACACACATACACACCTGTATCACACTCAAAATAACTAGGAAAAAGAGCAAGCTACATTAAAAAGATATGCCTTCTTCAACTAGACTTCTCAATTTTTTAAAAAATTAAATCAGCCCTTTTCTAAAAGTGAAAATATAGTAGTCTTTATGTTAAATGAATTAATTCTTTAATCACTGGATTATTTCATCTTAACTACATTTGATTCGATTACTGCATTCTTCAGAAATATCTCATGATGGTTGAAGTCTCTCTTGCAATGTATATTAAGTCAAGCAGAGTCACATAGCATGTTATGACAAGCCTCTATTTTATCACATTTCTATAAAAGAAAAAAGTTTCCCGGCTACACTTACACTCAACATAACGTTAAAGCACAAACCCTTTGAAACTCACACATACTTTCCAGAGACAGCCAAAAAAGTACTGAATAATAAAGAGAATGAATACTGAATAAACTGCTTTTAAAAACACTTTGAAATGCTTTTGTGTATGAGCAATTTCATTTTAACAGAAACCAGATAGTGTCTTGAGTAGTGTCAGTAAACACAATTTGAAAGGATTGAAAAAACACCACACAATTATGCAGGATTGGGAGTGTATTTTAGTCACTTATTAAACATCAGTATAGGTAAATAGCTGCTATCCACCATTCCTCTGGGGAAACCACTTGGCTATGGAGGCTTATTAGTGTTAAGCATCTGAGAGCCACAGACTATAAAATAAAATCAATACTGTAACCTTAGCTGTAAAAGTCAGAAAGATACTGGAAGAGTTCTAATTTAACAAGATTACAGATGAGTTTTTAGAGGAGAACATTTGAGGAAAAGCCATGCATTTAGAAACATTCGTGCTACAAGACATCTCTAGGGTTCTGTTATTAGTGTTGTTAGTGTTATCCACAATGGTAACAGGGTTGACTTAACTGATACTTTATTTTAGTGGACTTACAGGAAAGTCCTAGAAAGTATCTGGGATTTATTTCAAATAAAATCATTAAAATAAGCCAATAAATGAACTGCTTGAGAAAAATTATGATTTGATGTGGTTTTGCTATGTTGAAAAAAAATCCTGAAATTTTTAAGGTACTCCGTTCAGTGGCTCAATGTAAATCTAATTTTGCTGCACAATAGCTGTTTCTCTTAATGGAAAAGTTGTCAAAACTGCCACAAATTGTGGTTTTTAAGTTCAACCTAAACCTGTATTTTTCCTCCAACTAATATAAATGAAGAAAAAAAGCACATTCTATCAAAATTACTATGATGGCATATTTATTAACCTAGTGGTTTTAGAAATCACATGAATTTGATCAGTAACAAAACCTGTATTTAGTAATGGACCAATTACATTTGTGAGATAATGTCAATGAAACAGAATATTGTCGCAGGATAATGGTCTCCTACTGCTATGTCCCGAGTCATTTGGAGAAAATAAATGTTGCCGTCTGGCTGAGTTATTTGTTTTCAAAGTAGGAGACACTGATCCCATAACAAGGTTCTGTTATAATAACTCAAGCTCTACCAGTCATTTGTTGAATGTCAGAATGACATGGGATAGAATATGTATTTGTGAGAATTATCCATTCCTCAGATATAAGACAAAATGTATTCAAGCACATAAATAGCCCATGTATTATATTATTCAATGAGCATATGTAAATATGTAAATGTAATTTAAGAAATGAAGAAATCTCTGGATTTTCAAAAAGACCCATGTTAAGGACAGTGTAAAGATTCAAGTATAGGCTGCATATCTCTTATTCTGAATATTACTCAGAGAAAATGCTTGGAACCATAGGGAATTCAGATTTTGGACTACTGGAATATATATATATACACACATACACACACACACACACACACACACACGTACATATATAAAACAGGATGCATTAGAGTGGAGAGTCAGGTCTAAATATGAAATTCGTTTACATTTCATACAGACCGTGAAGGTAGTTTTAAACAATATTCTAGGTACATATGATTTAGACTTCAATCAAAACCGTGAGGTCAGGTGCAGAATTTCCCACTGTGACATCATGTTGGCTCTCAAGAAGTTTCAAATTAGGGAGAAAATTGGGGATGACTGAGAACTGTCAGACTCCCTGGCTCCATCTGATTTACAATCTGAAACGTCAGAACACAAAGGAAACTTCATATCTAATTTTTGTCATTTTATAAGTGGGGACATTCTACCCATTACCAGTGTGGACAATGATCTATTAACGAGATTTTTTTTTTAACAAGATTTTTTTAAACAAGATTTCAATGTAACCACATATGTGAGCTTAGCACTGATAGTAAATACTTAGTAAATGGCATCTACAAAAGGCAGTAGGATTTGTTTTTACTTATATGTATTTTCTGAGTATAATTTTTAAATTTATGTAGTTTCTTCAAAAAATAGATAATACAGAAAAATGAGGAGGGTAGCTAGTATAGAACATACAGAACTGTGAGTATAAGTAAAACATATGGGCATATTTGAATCTTGACTCGAACAAAACAATCTCTAAGATATTCTGGGGAATGTAAGCTTATATTTTATATTAGGCAACGTTAAGGGGTTATATTAATTAAATTAATAATGGCGCAATGTGCATAAACATTGAGTCTGTTGGAAACTCTTTAAAATGTTTATAATTAAATGGTTTTTAAACACTTTTTAAAACTGGGAGATAGTAAATCTAACAAGATTGGAAAAATGCTATTAGCAATGGAATCTGAGTGACCATACAAGGTACACTCTACTTTTTCTCAATTATCAATATTTTTCACAGCAAGAAACTTTAAAAAGTTGTCCTTAGCCATTCATTTTAAACTGACTCTTCACTATATTTATCCATGAAAAATACTGAAACTTCTAAGTTTTATTAGTTCTCAAAAATATTTAATTCTGACACTAATATTAAGAGGTACACTTAAATATATATAAATTATATTATCTCACAATTTTGCTTTGACAGTGCTTCTCCATTCTGATTCTACAAGAGCTGATAAACCCTAGCACAAAGCTCTCTAAGTAAACTGCCAAGACTTGGGAAGTGGGGCTAAAATTTTCTTAGAACACTTTTCCCTCCATAAATAAGTTTGCATTCTGGCACGCTGGGGAGCTGTCAGGTAACAGAAAGAGGAAAGAATCATTAAGCTTTCAAAAAGAAACCCTCAGCTCTACTACTAATAATCCACCCCATCTAGACAAGACATCCTCTCTGGTTCTCAGACTTTGCTGAGTTCTAGTAACATGTGATTTACGCCCGAAAAACAACTGATTACATCTGATATTGGGAGTCTTCTAATAGCCCATAACACTCCAAATAAAACTACTCCAGGTAAGTATAAATACGAAACTACTCCAGATAAGTATAAATACAAAATCAATGCATCAATGCACTGGAAATAAAACCTTTTCTTATGCGTACGATCTTTGCAGGGTATCCTATGACACCCTCTTCCAGGGATTTCCCACATTCCCATTTAATTTATCTTCCACCAGTCTGGAGACCCAACATAACCTAGAAAGTTATTATTTCAGGCTAATTATCTCTTTTTTTGTGTGTGCAAAATTCTTTCTCTTCAAAATATTAAGACTGGAGAGCACAGAAATATGAGTACAACTTTTTCATATTAATCAGCACTGGTCCTTCTAACGTGGACACAAGTATACCTCCCCAAAATGCAGTTCTTTATTAGAATACACAGGATGAGGCAGGCCTTTGCTAATTAGCAGATAACGCGCAGGATTCTGAGGAAAGCCTTGGGCAACAATCTGCTGTTTTCCTTTCGTTTGGAAGACGTGCAGGTGACCTTTGTTCGTTCTCGGCAGTGCAGAGAACAGCACACACCTGGCAGAGCCACCGTGGCACCAGTGTGAGCTTTCCTGTGTCACGCTAGAGGTTCACTCATGCCCCCGACTTCTGAGGGTTTCACGATACGAAGCTTAACAAAGAAACGAAGAGACCAAGCTTACACAGAATTCCAATTCACTCCCTTCCACGTCTACCCCCAGCGTGCTTGCCACTGTTTTTGGTCTTCCTTTTATTAGTTCAAAAATTTGGTATTAAACAATTGCTGTCTCACTCCTGTGATATCAACTGTCCGAACATGAGGAACTGTTCATGTCTGATCTCAATCCCACAGGCAGCTGCGGCGTCCCTGTGGTCCGAGTCCTTGGCCGCCTGCCCCACGGCCTCCAGGACCGATCCTCCACTGCTGGTGGAAGATGCTCTGTCACTCGGCTGTCACCACCCTGTAGAGACCTTCGAATTCTATGGTTTCTTGGGTGCGAGTTTGACAGTCAAGTCTGTTTCACGGGGTGAGAACCTAGGATTGGTGTCCCTCCATGGATTCTTCGATGGAAATAAAGTTTCTGACATCACAAACTTAATAAACACATGTGTTCAGTCAACAGCCATTCCTGGATATTCTCATAGCACATGGGAATATATTCTACAGATTCTTAAATGAAGTTTAAATTCTTGTTAAAGCAGAATATTCAAAACTGAGTTGACCACTCTTATGTCCAGCATATCATTCATATTCCTTAAACTCACAGTAAGAAATACAGCTCTCTGGTTATGGCTCGGTCAGGAAGTGGCCACACTCTTGTTTACTATTATTCATTTGCTGACTGAGCACAGGATACTAACCTGCCGTTTTCACTTCTACCCTTCAGCGTCCAGCGGCGGGTCTTTCCTCGACTCATCTGACACTCACGCTGCTCCTTACAGAGTTCCATGAAGTATACTTAAGACTATTTACTAAGAAGAGTGTTTACAAATTCATCATAGTAAATTTCCAGAACTTACATGCATCCCCACCTCAGGCTTCAGATTTATTTATACAATAGAATTATTAATTTTAAAAAATTAGTATTTAAATTTTCTAGTTCTTAGCAGCAGTCAGAACATAGAGTCTAAAATTAGTCTAGTTTAGCTCTCAAAGCTGTTGTTAAAATTTGCTTACATCAACATAAGCAGTGCCAAATTTTTCTAATATGCCAATTTATTGATTATGTGTAAAGATTACCTGATAATGCACAAAAGGTAGGTTGGCACTAAAGCATGAAGACAGCCCCATTTTAATTTGACTTATATTATTTAATTTCTGTTAAAAATTATTCTATTCAACAGATCAAGGTCTGAAAACTTAATCATATTAGTGTGTCTAACCCTTATAAAAATTCCTGGCATATAATAAGCATTTAATAAACGTTAAATCCTGAGCCTAATTATCTCAAATTCTGAATGTGTAGAAAGTAATAAAATTTTACTGTATGAATGTCTTTTTTGGATTTACATCTTATCTAAGATTGTATGTTTTAAAAACTCATCAGATTCAGAAGCTATTGAATTTTTCAGGTAGAAATACCCAACTGTGTATTATAAATATATCATCTTTTTCTTACTAAATGTCCATTAAGTCATGGTCTAGGAGTTTGATATTCAGACTTTGATGAATTGGTGACTTAGGGTGGCAAAGGCAAAGCGATTTGGATAAACGATTGTTATTTGGTCAAGCAAATAATTCACTAGTCCATTAAATTCTGAGTATTAGAATTCAACTGTATTTAGTCCCACAAAGGAACGTGAATTAGAAAAAGAACTATGACTTGTCTCAGTCTCCTCATATCAGAAGTCACAAAACTTTAATGTTATTCTGGAAAAGTGCAACCGCTGAAACCCAAGTCTCAGAACTGACTCGGGTGGAAAAAACTTACAAGAGACAAGAACACCAAATGGAATTTTTTTACATTTATGGAGATAAAAGAAAATTTCAACTTGTATCTTATTAAATTAACCTAAATTAACCTGCTCCTATGTACTTAATCATTAACATCTTAAACGATGGGAAAATGTTTTACAAAGTCCTTGGGGCTGTGGGTGCAGCTCGGTTGTAGAGCACTTGGCTAGCGACACACACTGCAGAGTTCGATCTGCAGCACCCAAACGGGCAGTGTGAGAGAGAAGCTGGCGAGTGCAGGCTCACGGAGGACAGGGGCCGCGGAGGCCTGTACGGACCTCAGGAAAGGGACATGACAGCTGCACTACATTTGTTAAGCCTCATACTGCTGTCTTCCTCCTTTACTTCTCTCTATAAAAAATATTTATTAAATATATCAGTAGCACACAATGTAGATACTGACAGATTTTCTATCACTACTCATCAAGGAGATTTAGACAAATTATATTGTGCCCTACCAAATGCTGAACATTACTAAACACTATTTAGATTTGAAATATTCATGTTTATATTTTGTAAAATACCTTTTAACATCAGAAAATTGTACATAGAAGAGAAAGGGGGAATGAGATAAAATTAAATTAAAACTAAAGCCAGAATTATACCAAAAAGGAACATAAAATTGTAACTTTCAGTTTTGTAAAGACAAGACAAAGATATAATTAATTATAACATGACAAAATAAAAATACTTTATCATCAAATTATTAAAAACTACACAAATATGACAATACATGAAGCTAAATTTTGTATTAATTCTTTGCCTAATTATTGTTTTAAAATAAAATAGATATAATAATTTGATCCTATTACATCTCTTATTTTTGCCTACTTATAATAAATCTCAGTGATCTAGATTGGTGATTAATACTGTCTACTTAATGAAGAATATCATATATTGTGTATAATCTTGTTATTTTTGATTCTTGTCCATTATTTCAGTTTTGCTAGGGGTTGTAGCAAGAGTAAACTTTAATGTGAACTTAACACTACAGAGAAGGTAAACATCAAGGAAATAACAGCCTACTTCAAGTATTTCTGTGAATTTTAAAGACAATCATATTCCAATCAGCCAGTCTGTCTTACTGAGTGTCAATGAGCGCAATGTTTTATGGGAGAAAGGCAAGCAGCACACGCAGAGCCCTCATGGGATCGGAGTGGTGTTCAAAACTGCTCTACATGTTCCCCTCAGCACAGACAAGTGAGTGTAAAGAGCATGTGAAGATGGGCAACAACAACAGGGAGGCATTATATTTCACAAATTTTTAAAAAAAGCAATTTTCTTGGAACAAAAGGACGGCACTGGGGTGAGTAAGTTTATAAAGATATTGCTGGACCGCTCCCAGTTCCTCATTGTCGTTGAAGTCTTCTTCCCACAATGGTTTATTGTGCACATTACAAAGTCTTCAGGATCTTCAAAATTAAAATGACAGAGGGTTTCCAAGGCATACTCAAGAACGGAACATTCTTCCGCACTCTTAATGTAATATCCCCTTACACATTTCCCCAGTAATTCTAGTCGTCTTGACAATAGAAAATCATCAAGACAATGCAATGACTTTACAAAGAGAAAGAATGACAGTTTCGCTTCTACTTTGCAAAAATGTTTTATAATATGATTTGAGATTGGCTTTATTGAATAGGCTGAAAGGGGAATCAATTCATACAGAATGACATTCTCCATAATAAAGAACACCTACACTTTTGAACAATGCGTTCATCCCCACACATTCGCAATGTTGTTATTATTACCACTACAATCTTTTCCAGAATAATTTTCTGACAGGGAAAATATAGCTTTCTTTAAAATAAAATGACAATGTCAGTAAAACAAACAATAAAATATAAAAGGTTGAGGGGTGTGTTTTTATTCACACTTCTATGACTCTGGAAAAAGTCTCTATATTTCTTGCCTTCAGTCATGAAATTAGACCTCTTCCTACCAGGGATTCGTTCATTCACCTAATTAGTTACTGTGTTCCTACCACCTGCGCAACATGTTGGTTGTATGAGGTGCTGCTTTCACTGGTAGCCAAAAGATTGTAGGACCACGCCCTCACAGGATAAACAGTTCTGGATACACAGAACTTAATTTCATCCTATGAGGACAATGGGGGAACAATACTGGGTTCCAGGAGGAAGAAACCTTAAGAACTAATGTAGGTTGGAATGCCCTGAGGGTGAACTGGCCCTGACCAGGAGAATTTACCAGATAAGGAGGCAGGAGACAGCGTCCCAGAAGCACGGGAAGGTCCTGGCCTTGTGCTCCCAATCCAGAGCAGTGGGTGCAGCGGGAGGAAGACAGGGAGCAGAATGGCACCAGCTGAGGCTGCCAGTCAGAGGACAGCTCTGACCTCCTCCCCAGAGGGGAGGAAAACCACTGAGGGCATGAAGAAGGGAGAGATGGAATGCTATTTGCATTTACAAAGATGGTATCTTTCTACTAAGGAGAGACTTGGAGAGGTTCTGGGCACCAAAATTCCCTGGCTGGCTCTCCACGCTCCCCTAAGATGTGGCCTTCCCAGCTGGCCTGGCCCCAGTGCACATGGCTGTGCCTTGGCCTGCTCTCCTTCCTGGTCCCCAGGCCACTCTCTGACCCCCGACCTGATTACAATTTAAAAATGACAACACGCAAAGGAAACCCAACTGACACACGGACTCATTCAGCTATGAAAGTTTCTCACTTTAAATGCTGTGTCACTCAATAAAAAATTCTGAGCAGCAAATAAGTCTGGATAAGGAACGGGCTTAAACGTTGAACCTCAGAACTACGGTCTGCTGAGATCACTGAATAAAAACACCACAGTCCAGCTGTAGTCCCCACTTATGCACCCAAATCTTGGGCTAAAAGTCACTGGTAAAGCGCATCTTTCTTTTATATTTTTAAATGTAGAACTGAAAAGACAATTTCAAATACATTTTATGGTACCAATATAAACCTTATTAGTACACATGTACACATATCATTAAAACTGCAGTTAGCTCATTTTCCTGTTTCTATGATTAACAACTTTCCGCCAGTTGTAGGGAAGAGCCAGCATAGCCCCAACACCCTTTAGGAAGGAAAAGAACTAAATCAGACCCCGGGAAGTTAACTAATACCCATTTCTTAAACTTGCATTTTCCTTGAAGCTGCTCTGAAACTGGGTCAGAGTTCTATCTGGGAAGTAAAACTTGATTGACTCAGATACCATTTTTGCACTATACTTTTCTTATTTATGTTTTACCCACTCACAGGAGGAACTGAGGCTCCCTTTCATTGTGAATGCTCAGAGTCTAGCCCGTGAAAACCGCTTGAAGCTTGACTCAAGATTCTCAGTAGAGAAGAACAAACTGACGGGCCTGAACCAGAACTCTCACTTCCGCCCACTCCCACCAACGACACTACAGACCGTGATCGGCTCAAGCTTCATCACAGACTCTCCAAGGCCACTATGAAAGAGTCTATGAACGTATGAAAAACAGTTTTGCTAACTCTGACAACCCTTGCCTGGCATGCTGACTTAAATAATTTTACTACAATCCTTTCAGGAAGAGCATATACCCCACGACAGAGAGGGACACTGAAGGGATGAGTCGGCTCTCCGCCCCGCCGCCCCGGAGGCACCCCCTTCTCACCCACCTTGGTCTCTTTCATGCCATGTTCGACTTCCAGCAGCTGGTGAGTTTGGAGAGGGGTAAAAGTCTCCTGTGGGACTTGGTTCCATATTTTCATCAATGGATATGGTTTTGGGTCTTTTGCTGTTAAAATAAAACAAGTATATATTAATAGGATTTCTCAAAAGTATGTAGCATTTAACAGATAAAAGACTTGTGATTCTCACTGTGGAAATTTCCATAAACACCATCCTCAGATCATCTTGAAAAGCTGGTGAATATTTAAGACATCAACCGAATAGCACACGTCTCTGGTTTTGTACACCCCTGACTACACTATCACATACCTGTTCCTACCTAACAGATGTGTGTTCATTGTATTTACATCTTCAAATGTTTTTCCAAAGCAATTTCATTCAAAGTGAACCCTAAATATGACTTGTCTGTTAACATCAAAATTGTGTTAAGACTGTACTTGACTTTTATCATGGCTGTCAATCATGTCCAATTGTATAGCACTTGCTAAGACAATGTAATTTTTTCATATTAATTCAGAGATAAGATAATGGAAAGAGTAGAACAAGAGCTTTAGAATCTCAAACCTTGACTAAGCTGTATATTAATTCTTAATAGTAAGCTCCTTAACCTTTCTAACCTCAGTTTAATCATCTGTAAAATGGAAATAATAAAAACCTACTTCAAAGGGGGACGCTGAGAAGATTAAATGAGTGATTAACTGTAAAGCTCTTAGTTAAGTGGCTGGCATTTAGAAGATACTTATTAAATATTAATTATTAGTATTAACCCTATACTTAATGAATTTTATGGTACTAGGCTGATTATAAACCATTTAAGGTATTCTTCTGCACCTTTTCCTAAAAAAGTAAGGTTATCGATCCTTTTCTCTTAAACTATGAAAATACTGGAACTAAATGGTGTATTTGTAGAATGACACATTTTAATAAAGAAAACATGATTCTTACTAATTAGTAAGGAAGCAGATGTCTGTTGCAAAGACTGAAAGACGATGAAGTGGCCGCCCCACTCAATGTCTTGCTTCCACAGCTTCCCACCAATACCCACTAATTATGATTAGAAAATGGATTATTTTTAACTTAAAAACTGTGTTGGATCTTTATTGTAAGGCCTAAAAATCACGAATGACATGGTTTAAATCTCAGCTGCCCTCCGCAAAGTCTCATGCATTTGGAAAGTGACTGGAGAAGGGGCACTACAGACATCAGCGGGTTGCTCTGCTGATAAAGCTCAGAACGTCAGGCACGTGTGGGAGGAGGTGGAGGTAGCCACCGGTCAAGTGTCCTGGAGCGGTGTCTTCGCGCTCCCTGCCTCTGCATTCTCTCTCTCTCTCACTCCCTGGCTCTCCCACCCTCATTCCTGGCTGCCATGATGTGAGCAGTTTTGCTCCCTCAAACCCTTTTTCTCTTTTGGAGCTGACTAGCCACCAAATAAACCTTCCCTCCTTTAAGTGTTTAGGATGATGAAAATGAATCATTTACATCTCAAAATATTTGTATTTGCACCTGGTAAAAACTTAAAAAAAAAAAACCCATGGAAACTGAATTAGCTTTATGCAATGATAATAAATGTAATGCAACAGGATTTCAGAATTCAGAATACACTCAGAAGTCATACTCATAAACTGTTCCTATTTTTAGCAAATGAGGAGACAAATTTGGAGGGATTCAGTGAAAGACTCAGCCAGTGACGGAAGCAATAGGACCAAAGGCAAACCTGTGTTCCTTCCACCACACAACATATCCTAGCTCATGAAGCCTGTGCGTGTCTGGGTCCATCTGTAAGCATACCTGTGATTAATATTTGACTCACATCTCTCAGGACTTCAGCATGATTAAAGATGGTAATCTCTAACCACAGTAAACTATAATACGATTGAAGAATATTTCTTTTAGTTTCTTCTAAGGTAACCAAAGTTAAAATTTTAAATTTTAAACTTTCTCTGAATCGAATTCTTTCATTTGTGTGTCAGTAGAATTATGAAAAAATTAGAATGGGGAAGGACTTATTTTCAAAAGGAAGTAATAGAGAAATGTTTTTAAAAAGAACACAGTATCTGACAGTAAGTGACCATGAGGACAGATCTGTGCTGACAACACACTGATCCAGCAAGCAAAATGAAGTACCACATATCACAGTGTCAGGCGTGGTGGCTCACGCCGGTCATCCCAACACTCAGAAGGCAGAGGCAAGAGAATTGCTGAGGTTCAAGCCTACCTGTGTCAAAAATACTAAAAAAAAAAATTTTTTTGAATTCACTATGCACATTTTAAATTTAGAAAAACTATTTTGTTTCTAAGAGCTTACCATGTCAGAATGAATTTTATATAAGAGGCTACACTGTTTTGATACACAACATAACTATATGAAAAAAGCTTGTCTAGAAATGACATTGTTGGTCTTACTTACAAACATACATGCGTAATACCATTCCTAATTCAAATGCAACTAACATTCATTATTGACATATATGTTTTCATAATTCCTTTGTCTATACCAAAAATGATTTTTAAAAGTAGTCTGAGCAACAAATATGTTTAATTTGAAACTATGAAAATAACAGACTAGAAAAGATGAAGTCTGGAGGGCCAAGAGCAGACACTACTTTATTTCTCTTTGCCTTTACCAACCCACCCACCTGTCTGCACATGTACCACCCACCCTTTGATACAGGGCGACAGAGGATGAGCAACTTCCCCTTCATACCTGCTCGGTGGAGAAGACAGCGACCTCTGAAGGTTAACCCCAGAGTTCATGTCATGATAGTACGGCTGGCTCGGGATTTCTCCAATTGGAAAATTGACTCCAGTTCCCTGGGTTATGGGTGCTGAGGAATAAAACACAAGGAAACAATGAGACTGACATGTACCGTTTTCATCTCTATTCCGATGTGAGAATTCAGTATTTTCCTTGTCTCCAGGCAAGGAAGAGAACTTTCTTTACCTCGAGGATTTACTATCCACCATAATCCGTGGTTAGACTTGAAAATTTCCTCCTATTGAACTGGGACACTTCAGGTACTTAGACTGCAATTACTCCTCAACACTTTCCCTAATCCCTTCCCCAGCCACTTACTTTTTTATATCAGTTACCACCACATCTGTCACCTCACTGTCTGTGACACTTGGGGTAGCATGGAGAGAACATGATTTCTATCACTCTACACCAAAAAAGTTGCTTTCTATTAAATGAAATTACAGTAAAATAAATAAATATAGAACCATTTCAGAAATACATACCAAAGATTATTGCTCTGTAATACTGCTATCAGAATGGACTGAAAGTTATTTACAATTATTTGACATAATTACTGCATTATGACAAAGATGAAATAAATACCCAAGATTTTTCAAACTATCTAGTCATTTTATGTGTGAATGTTAATTGTGACTTTACTCAATAACTAAGCTTTGCTTATTTTTAAAAAATTATACACCATGAGCCGGGGATTTAGCTCAGTGGTTCCGGCGCCTGTCTTGCAAGCACAAGGGCCCGGGTTCGATCCTCGGTAACCACACACAATACTGGGCGTGGAGACTCACGCCCAGCAGCAATCAGCACCACATACCACAGTGCCAGGCATGGTGGCTCACGCCTATAATCCCAGCACTCGGGAGGCAGAGGCAGGAGGATTGCTGTGATGTGAGTTGGAGGCTGAGCTCAGGGCCAACCTGAACTACAAAGCGAGACCCTGTCTCAAAAACAAAAACAAAAACAAACAAACAAACAAAAATTATATATCATATTTAAAACATATTCATAGAACTTCATATTCTCAAATATTAATTTATGAATCAAGAAATCTTTCTGAATTTGCCATATATTATGAACGAAGATTTCTTTATATGGGTTTTTTTGTACAATGATTTTATCTGCTTCAATTGTTAAAGTTTATTTTTAGACATCCTGAAAAAATTCAGGAGGCCGTATGCTATGTTACAATAAACAGAATGAGGTAAATAAACAGTCTTTTGGCCAGATCTCCTCTGCCAATTTAACTATTTGCCTCAGTTTCCTAAACTGTAAAATGGGAATAATAACATATCAAATAAAATCATCCTGAAAATGAAATGAGGTAATAAAAAGTGATAAAAACTCAACATCATGCTTAGTGCATAAAAGATTCTCAATAAATCAGAGCCCCTTTTTTCTTGTTTGTTTTCTTTTTCCAATTTTTTCCCTGCTGGGTTGTAAGCAAAGATGGAACAGTTCAAAAAAACGTGTTAAAAATAAATGAAGCGATATAAGTGAGCCTGCTCTCTGGACATTGATTCAGTCAGCAGTTATTGATTGCATCCATTTTTGTCAAGTATTCTAATAGATTAAGACTAACCTCAGCTCCCCTGCATTAGCAAATACATTGGGTAACAACCGGGTAAATAAAAGCTTGCACAAAGCCTAAATATAAGGGTCGTATCAATTATAATAAAGCTGCCCAAATTAATAACATGCTTAAGAATTTTCAGGGGAAAAGAATCCAAAACAGGCCTGAATGGTCAAAGCAGTCTGTGGAAAAGTCATATCAGGCACAAGAGTATGGGAAATTTGCAGGAACACACACACACACACACACACACACACACACACACACGACCATGCACAGGCAGGCTGGGCGCACAGGGTAGCACCCAGGCCAGTTCAGATTTCTCTTCTTCTTGCTCTCAGAAGCTATGGGGAGAGTGCCCTGGGACTGGGCAACACAATTTTACAAACTTGAAATTCACTCTACATCATTCCTGCTCTTCATTTTCTCCAGTTAAACAGATCATTCCAATGGGACCACAGATTTCCAAGACAATTTTAACTAGACTTTATAATAAATGTTATGAATGTACCCACTATTGGTTGAGCTGTATGTTAGTAACAGGCAGGCCAAGATTAACTTAAAAACATTTTTTAAAGACAACATGAGTAGGAGACACATGCTTCACTGAAAAGAAGTAAAAAAAGAACTATTTAATGAGTTTTTCCTTTTCTTTTCTAATAATTAAATAAGACACCATGTATACAGTGTGTCTCAGCCCCTAACTTCTGGAGTATCTGCCTCCATTAAATGGTTCATCCTACATAATATACTTCAAATTCCATTTGCACAGAAAAATATCTCTACGCAAAGTGTATGCCTGATGGCTTGAATTATTTGGACAGCTAAGATGTAGCTATGTTTGTTGTGGCTTGAGTTACAGGTCAGGTTAAAAAAATGTGAGGTAAGACATCGCACGGTGACACATGCTTCCAAATGTGTTCCTAGAACCACGTTCTAGGTTCCCCTGAAGTCAGACTGTGCTGGAAGGAGGCACTTGGGGAGCTCAGAGAAAGCACATAATCTAACTTCTTATCCCAGGAATAGATACAACTTAAAGGCCTGAGTGACTAACGGAAGCTGACAGGTTGAATCTTTTGGAAACTATTTGCAAATTCTTAAAGAACAAGCAACAGTGAAGAAAAGATTTAAATTTTCTATTCGATATATATGACTGAAGACTGAACACAGATTGTTTGGCCATAAAAACGCTGAGTGTCATTTTGAGTAAAGTGATAATGTAAAAAATCTTCAGGAACGCTGGTTTTCTTTCTAAATTTTGCACCAAAAGGGTCATTTCAGAGTATCAAGAGAGCAGTAAAAATGATTTCTACATATGCACACTATAAAAATTGAGTACGCATTCAGACAGTAAATGGGAGATTACAGAAACAAAAGTAGGTTGGTAAACATGGCCCAAACACTAAAACTGCACAAATATTTACTTAGCAAGACGGAGAACAGGTGAG
The DNA here is from genome assembly GCA_004026965.1 of Petromus typicus. Lineage (NCBI taxonomy): Eukaryota > Metazoa > Chordata > Mammalia > Rodentia > Petromuridae > Petromus > Petromus typicus. The sequence continues at coordinate 66,345 of PVIR01005536.1, forward strand.
CAGAGGGCGGCTTGGTTAGGTCTTCCTGCTCACAGCCTGGAGGAGAGCTCAGCAGACGCAGAGATCACGTCAGCGCCTCTCAGAGCTGCCGTAAAGCACGGCTGAATGCTGCAAATCGTGTTTAAGAAGTTGCCAGCACCCTCTCCGAAGTGCAGCACCAAACAGCCTCAGATCCTGTGGGTTAGAGGCCAGCTCGTAATCTCTGTTATTGTTCTCTTCCTTCCAAAAGCGGATCCTAAATCAACTTTTAAAATGGAGATGCTATCATTCAACAGAGATTGCAATCCTAAAACTGACCAGCTTCATTAGCAAAAGTCAATTCACACACTGCAGGGTCCTCTGTAACAAAACTCCACAGGACTGAACCATTAACACACTGCAGGCCCTCGGGAAGTCAGAATTTGGGCTCAGGAGCAGAAGCATTGTGCTCACGTTGATGTTGACTCAGCCAACTCTTATTTCATAAACAATGAAGTTCAATTGTGTAAACAAGATTCTAATATGATTATATTAAAACACTTAGGAGAATAACTTCTCAAGCATTTCAGAGACACCTATTTACATATGGAGAGAAAATAAATGTTTGCTGAATAAATTAACTAAGGAATGAATATGGATAATTAATGTACTAATTACAAATCAGTCATGTTTGTTATAACAAATAACCTAAAAACCTCTAAGACATGACAGCATGAATTAGAAACGAGTGAATGAAGTATGTTAAATTTACCTTATTTCTGAACTCTTACAGGAAGGTATTTTTAGCCTTTTTAATGTTTGAATTTCAGATTTTTCACACTAGCACTCTGGGAGTTTGAAGGTTCCAAAGTGGTTCTCCTTTGACAGCACTTAGCATAATGTTAGCCAGAATGAGGCACTAATAAATATTTTCTGACAGATGACTCCACTGCCCTTCTCATCAGGAGGAAGAAAATACATTACGGAATTTAGAGAAGTACAAAGTTAAGCAACTGATTGTGTGTGTGTCTTCTAACTCCAGCAGCACAGCCTTTCTGCTAAACAGCAGTAGCACAGCCCCTCACAAACCTCCACATACTCCCTGTCTTACATGGGCTGGGGTATGACAGCAAATAAGCCAGGTATACCCCATTCCAAGTGCAAATGTAAAGCTTTCACATGTTAGAGACCTTCATGTATCGTACAAGGATCTGGACGAATACAAACGACAGCCTGGGACAATGAAATAGATCCTGAGAATCCTCTTGCCTGGCAAATACATACCCTGAACCTACTAGTAACAAATTCTTTAGTTTCTCTCCTACACTATCCCAAAGTAGTGCACCCACGCAGCAGTCTTTGGACCACACATTTAAGTGTCCTAGAATTATGTCGGGAAACATACATGTCCTTTACACACTCCTACTGTGGTAAGCATGCTGTTTATCCTGTCTACTTTAGAAATCTGAGCTATTTGGGAACCTAGAGTAGAAGGATCTAGTCACCCACTAGCTTAGGGATTCTTCCATGGGGAAAAAGAAAGTATTTTTTATTCTGATCCACTCCCTTCTTTGTGAATTGTTATAAATAATGCTTGTTCATGATCGCTGAATTTGACCTAAATAAGAAATACAACTTAAATGAAGAGCAAAAAGTGCCACCTCATTGTCCCTATTCTAAATTGTGACACTTTCTCTAAAACAGCAGGGCAAAACATTCTATTCAGTGTTACATGAATAAACCAGAGAAGGGAGTAAGAGAAGGAGCCACCCCTTTAACATAATCAATACATTAAAATCTGCATCTTAGATATATTTGCACGCTCCGGGAATATGTGAAAGAGTTGACCAAGCAAACTCCCCCCTGCTTGAGGGAGCCAGTCAGGTGAGCTGACTCAGAAAAATCTGAGCCAGCCAGCCAAGAACGGTGTCTCAGGTAAGGTGGCCAGTTAGAACAATCGCACATTGTTTTGGATAACAATGCTTTCTATCTATATCCAACTACAATCTGTAAAATTAATTTCTGCATCCCTTTATACTCTGCATGTTAGTGTGTGTATCCTGTACATCTTCAACCTCCCACCAAAATGTCAGTAAAATGAAAAAGCACTTATCTACAGGAAACTCATGTGGGTTAGCATAACAACACAGAGTAGCTTTAATTAATCACCCTTCCTTTGATATAAATGTCCATCTATGGTCACAGAGAGAACTGAATTAAATGAATACCAGTAACAGGGCAAGAAGAACAACCTCACAATAAGTTTTGTAAAGCAGAAAGTTTTGATGATTGGAATGTGACTCTTTTAGAAAATTAGATAAAACATACTCACTTAAGGTTTTATGAAATGACTGGGGATTTTAAAACACAAATTTTCCTGACGTAGCGTCATGATTTTTTATTGTATTTAAGGCCAAAATATAAAATAATTTACATTCTACTATACACTTCAATAAGAAAACAATGTACTTACTTCTGGAAACCCTCACAAGTTCTGATACATTGAAGACTCCAGACTTTACAAAACTATCCTCCAGGTATCCTGAAAATAAACATCAAGGAGAAAAAGATCAACACAAGCAGGAAGTTTCTTTTAAAAATTCATTACATGCTCATTTTGTTCAGGCTAGAACAAAAACGAAGAATGCTTTTAACAAGGACAAGTAAGAGCAGAATTCTCGGGAATGCTAGCCTGTTTAAACAAAAGTAAAAAGTTGAGATGCTAAATAAGCTGCTATAAGCTTTTTTTTCTAAATATACAAAGCACTTGGTGTGGCTGGATTTGCCATGGCCCACGCATAGAGAATGAGGGTTTGGGACCCTCCGAAGGCTTTAAACTGCACAGCACCTGGTAGGCTCAAGTCGACCCATTAAAAAAGAAAGGAAAGAAAGAAAAAGGAAAACCACAACCACAATTAGCACTTTGTTGGAAAGACTTCAAAGATCTCTTGAAACCACTGTTCTTTCACAAATCCTTCCCTGATTAAAGAAAACCGAGCTGCTGTTCTCACACTCCCACCCTTGTTCCAGGGTCACTCACAACACACACACACACACACACACACACACACACACACACACACACACACACAACTTGCACACACAGCGCACACTTCTGTCCGGCGATTTCTGTGCACCTTCAGTAGTTCTCACTGGAATAACCTTCAGCGCTTCTCCTACCCTTACTACTGTTCTTTGTACCCCTTTATGTCAAGAACTGGACGCTTTATGCAGCAAACGAACACCACGTGACCCTCCCGTGACGTCGGGCGCTGGGTCCACGGTGACTGTGAAACATACATACTCCTTGAGCCTGGAACGCGTCACAGGAAAGCTGAAGGCCCCACCGACAGCGACAGCCCCATGTTCCTGTTCATGCCAAGGGGCTGCAGTGAGAGCTGGGAGGGCCAGGGCCCCAGAAAGAGGGACATGGCTCACTTCCTGCCGTCCAGGACACAGCAGGAACCATCTGAAAACACTCAGAACTGAGATACTTGGAGAAGTGGGTCCTACACTGAAAGAATTGGCCATCTGATTGATTTTACAGATGCTCCAGGTACTGGATTCAGCAGGCTGGCGAGACAGGGCACCCAGGTCAGCATCGCTGTCTGGGTTTCTGAGAACCTTGGTTTGGGATCTCAACGTTTCAGATTCCTCACCCTAAATTAGTAGTGATATGATCTCCTACCTTACAGCGTTGTTGTGATGACTGAGATAAACACAGAAAACCCACAGTGAATACTAGTTAGACACGGGAATAAGACCAGCCAGCAAAGTAAGAACTGAGCCGTGCACTAGATTATATAACAGAACTCTGAACATTCCCAGATTATTTGTCAGTGTTTATTCAGAAAATTCACCAGGACAAAAATCATCACACACAGCATAAAAAGAAAGAAAAACACTGAACCGCCATGTATGCCTCACACCTGTGAACAGAGATGTCTTAACGCTGTGAGGCCCACTGCCCACTGCTCCTTCAGAAACACAACGGGAAGAAGCACAAAAAGGAATTGCAAGGTTCCCTCAGTGATGAAATTCAGAGCATATGTGAAGTCACTACTCTGAAAACAATTTTTTTTCAAAGAGTAGAAACAAAATGTGCCCCTTTGATGTACTTCTCTTGTGAGAAACCTGTGTGTCAGGTTTTCCCCAGGTTGAATTCATCTCAGTGACCACTGAGAGACTTCTAGGTAACCAACACTGCACTAGGTCCTAAATGTCATGAGCACAAAAGGCCACTTCCCCACCTTTGCCTTGTAGGGGAACAATGACGTTCTCAGCTTTCTCGATCGCTGTACATTACCACTGTGTACATTTTTGTTTTTGATGGTTTTAAAGAATAGCTGATCATACGATGCACGGTAAGATTCAGAAGGCCAATATATTCGGTAGAAAGCCGCCAGCTCATACACATAAGAGATCACCGCACCCGTGGGCTGTGCCCTCGTCTCCCTCCCCATGCGTCATCCCCACTGTCGGGGGACCTCACCCCCGCCCCCCTCCAGCCCTTCACCACCCTCCATTTGCGCCTGCCCAGAAACGCGCTCTTTGCTCTGTGCTCAAATCACGCCACATTTGGATTTGTTACATATTCTGCTTTTCCAAGACACGTTTTCAAATCCTGAATTTCTTGCTGGGTCCTCTGCTCCTTCATGTGGGGGGCTGACCGGTTCTGTTCATCTCCTTATCTTCCTTCACAGTAACTACACTGCTTATACTAGAGTAATTAACTACTCAACGGACAAAATTTTAAAACTTAACCTGGTGAAACAAGGTCATGAATGAACAACGTGGTAGTTTTCTAACAGTGTAAGATTGGTGGATAAGGACACTGATCGGTGTCATTCCCTAGAACTTGTCTGCTGAGAAGGCTTTGAGGCTTTGGGGTAGAATAACGAGAAGGAGTGATGAGAGTTTTACCTCGGTCCAGCTCTTCCCCTGTGTATGAATGTGTATGTAATTCAGACCTTGAATACAAAATGACAACCAAAAGACCAAAACTTTTTAGACAGTTCAAGCTCAAAAACAAACTCATGAGGAAGGTATGAACTGTTGAACATTCAAATACATTTATACACATTAAAGCACAAGGGCTATACAGCGTTTCAGGGCACAGACTGAAGTTCATGTTCTTCTTACATCAAGGAGCAGCCAGCCAGAGGTCCATCTGCTTCTAAGTCACACAAGTAAGACTTACTGGTGCTACTGGGAGCCCAGC
>PVIR01005537.1:0-71584 GCA_004026965.1 Petromus typicus
GACAGGATCCTGCCATATGGTCTAGGCTTGTCTTCCACTCACTGTGGAGCCCAGGCTGGCCTTGAACTCATGACAGTCTTTCTGCCTCAGCCTCCCAAGTGCTAGGGTTCTAGGCAGTGCGCCAACACATGGTTTCAGTTACTCTCTAATACACATGTCACTTCCGTTTGCATTGATTGTGGCCATCTAAGCACAGGCAGGGCTAAACAGGGACATTTGCAAGAGTGAATGTATTGATAGTAGAATTCATTAAGAATTCATTTCTCGGGGACGGAGATATAGCTCAGTGCTGCTGCCTGCCTGGCAAATGCAAGGTCCTGAATTCAATTTCCAGCCTCCCCCTACAAAAAAAGGAATCAAAAAAATGTTACAAAAAACAATTTATTTCTCCAAGAATTTATGAGGGAGAAAATGATACAAAAATTGTTATTATATTCTGTTTATGAAAATCTAATCTTGTTTTCCACCTAATCAGGGAGAACTTAATCATTTATATCATTAACAAGAAAGACAGCCAAAGAGGGTTAGACTGTTTGGCTTCAGAGTCTTTGACCACAGCTCTCTTAATGTTCATTTGCCCCTGACACTCACCTTCCATAGAGGCTCAATGAGCAAAGTGTGCTTGCTTTGCATGCTGTGTCTCAAGACCCGTTTCTCAGCTGCCACTTCTAACTAGACTTACTCTGCATTCTTTGTGGAAATTTAAGCCACTACTATCTCTAAATTTAAGGTGTGGTATTGGGCTGTGTCTCATATTTGTAATTTGACAGTCCGAGGTACAGGGAGGGGGTCCTCTACTATTATATGTGGAATCTTTTTCAGCACGAGGAGGATCAAAAGGGAAGAAATATGGTCCTTTCATTATTCTTTCAGCAGATTGAGTTTCATGATCATTCATTTCTTATAGGTCAGCTTATAATATTGTGGTATTCAATGCCCATAAACCTAAATCTACAGTACGCAGAGTAGAAATTACTGCCTGGTGTGGCTTCACGCAGATCAGGTGCGTTGAAACAAAGTTTGATGTATTTGTGCTGACACAGAATGTGTGAGTTGGTGACGAGAGAGTTGTTTTTATTCTGTTATTCGATCATGTCATTTAAATTAAATGATACTCTCTATATAGAACCTGTGAAATGATACCATATGTGTACATGGCTTTTAAATTTCTAATAGAGAGCCAGGCCTGTGCAGGAACAGTGCTTCCCAGTGTGGGAAGTGCCCAGGCCACGGCTTCCCTCAGCCTGCAGAAGGGTCAGAGCAGCCTCCTGGCCATCGGTTCTGGCTGCAGCAGCCGGCACACTGGGCTTGGGATGCTCATATTTCATCTTCATGGTACCATTGTGCACAGGATTGGGAAGCACTGGTGAAAGGTCACTAAGATGTTTAGAATTTAATTTTATTCTAGGTATTAACCAAACCAGGAAGAAGTATATAACTTTGTTATAACGTCTTATTCATAAAGCACAAAGGAAGAAAATATTTCATAGTCTATCATTTCTTCATTTACAGTCTGAATCAAGACCTTAGTCAAATGATGTCTGTCCAGTTGAACTAAGAGTACTCCCATTTTTTGGTGGAATTTATATGAATTATGATGTTTAATTATTTTCTCTTCCTCAGAAGCATGAACTTTTGTAGGTTTTTGGTTTCTAGAAGGAAAACCTAGGAGCTTGTGCAAACTGGGGAAGTACTCTACCACTGAACTGTAACCACCCCCATCCTAAAAGTGGGAACTTTTAAAATGATAACTCTGTAACTGATCAAAATAGTACTGATAAGTACTATAGTATACAGTCTTTGTCCTCATGACCTATTTGAATTCATCTGGTTCTTGCCAGTAGATATATCCATTAGTCATAAACATACTACCCTGCTCTCTGTGTGTCTGTCTGTCTCTCCCTCTCCTTCCCTGCCTCCCACACTCTCTTCTTCGCTGTGTCTTGGAATTCTGAGTATAGAACAGGTGCCTTTACAATGCTAGAAATAGTGCTTTAATAGTAACCATGTGAATTTTGCCTTTTCTGGCTAACGAAGGAGAGAGAAAACTTGTGAGATTTAGGATAGCAAATGGAAGACAGATCATTTGTGTTTTTCTTTTTCCTTTGGACAGTTGAAGGAGTCCTAAAAGTGTATGACAAACATCACACTTACGTTAGTGATAAATGGACTTCGGAGGTAATCTCCAGATGTCTTTGTTATGTCCAAGCCACTGATACATTTCACAGAAATTTAGGTGACTGACTGTGCAAAGGTTCATGAATCACCCACTAACATTCTTTACAACTTCATTTAAGGGAAACTTTGTTAATGCATCTGGTATAAATTATTCATTCTGTACCAACACTGGACATTTCACTGTCTTCCTGATACATCGTTATGCTAGTTTAGGCTAGTAATTTTTTTTTTTTTCATTTGGAGAGTTTTTTAAGGTGATGCATCTCTGTTTCATGTTTTTGATGCTGTTTTTGTCATCTATTGGAATGACATTTTAAGATGGTAAGAAAGAAATAATACGATAAAGTAAATATTTGTAAAATAACTGACTTGAAAATTCTGTATTCACCATAATTCACAGTAAATTACTGTATTCATAGTAAAGTACTTTTAATGAACTCACTGAACTGACAGTAGTGGTTTTAAAGTTCTTGTCCTGAACACTATTCTTTCTTTTCAAACCCAGGATTGTCTGGAAGAGCCTACAATATTTTGTTAACTTACAGATGGGCCTTCTGTGTTTAAAAAGGGGTTGTCATTGAATACCTAACAATTCAGGTTCCCCTTTTAATGTCTCCTTGAATTCTTAAAATCATCCTATTAGATTGTTACTGTTGTTTCCCTGTTAATGTGGATAAAATTAAAGCATATAGAATTTAATGGTATGGTATATGCTGGGTCATAGAGTGAGAAGGGCTGGGGTGAAGTTCTGTCTCTCTCTGTCTCTGTCTCTGTCTCTCTGTCTCTGTCTCTCTGTCTCTGTCTCTCTGTGTGTGTGCATGCGTGCATGCACTCACGCATGTGCATGTGTACACATTTGATTTTACTTGGATTGAACCCAGGACCTTCTTTGAAGTCTGGTACCCAGGAAACCCCTCAGTTCTAAGCCATCTGGAAAGAGTCAGCCACCCTCATCATACTCATCAACTCTATCTTCCATCTACCTTATTCCTCATCCTTTACTATGTGGCATGAGGTTCAGAGCTTAGATGAGAGGGTAGAAAAGCAGATGAAAGTCAGGATTTTAAGATATGTATGTATGGCTTCTTATTTAAAACTACACTTATGCTTTTTTCCCTGACCTGAAGATTGAACTCAGTACTTGTGGGCAATGAGGCACATAATGTACTGCTGAGCTGCATCTCGATTTTATTTTAAACAAGGTCTTACAGAGGTTCTCAGACTGGGCTTGAGTTAGCAATTTTCCTGCCTAGACTTTGAAGTGGGTGGGATAACAGACATGCACCATATCTCACCAGTGCTTATGCATTTTTACTCTTTTGTGTCTGGCCATTCAAGTTAGGTTTGTCTGAGTGTGGAGAAATAGTGCATGCTGTGATGTCCCATGAAATAAAGCATATGAGGAAGTTTGGTTAATGCACACTAAACTCATTGTGGGTGGAAAGGGAATGAGATAGAAAATGCGTTCACATCTGGGCCAGCACAGTATTATTTAAAAATTTATGATAACTTTTATATAATCTGTTGATTTAAAAGATGAATATTTAAAAAATTTTATTGCAGTATTTTATATAGTAAAATACTGTAAAAAATTAAGAATGGAGCGTGTGCATTTTTGTTTAAAAAACCAAGAGAAACTTCAGGATACACTTCTGTCTGTTCCCATGGCAAGTTAAGGGAAGAAGAATGAGAAGTGTGGTACTTGAAAGAGAAGAAAAAAGAGGTAAATCAGAGACAGGAGAAAGAAAAAGACCAAGGCAGATAAAAAAAAGAAGAGCAAGAAAGAAGGGAGACTTTCTTGGTGCTTCTGATTGGATTTGGTGTTTAACACTTACTGTTTGAATCAATTAACATTGGTTTCTAGGTTCTATTTGGTAGGGAAGATGCAAGAATCCTGAATTTGGATTACAAAAAAAGTTTTTTTTTTAAGGTTCAATAGTGTTTTTAAGATTCAGTGATGTTCGACTCTATCAAAATACTTACCTTTCTGAAGCATGCTATGCCTGAAACATGTATCGAGTTTTTATTTCAGTCAGGCAGTTTGTGGCAATGTTACTGTAAAGAAAGACTTTGCTCTGTTGACACAGCTCACTTACTCATGTTGAGTGACTGCTTTATAGAATATCTGACGTCATGTCAGATTATGATGTCATCACATTTCATACATTAGTGTATCGTGTTCTTACATGGATCACTGTTTTGAATTTGGTACTGCTTTTAGAGCTCAGGTGAGTATTTCAAAATGTTGTCCCATTAAGTAGAATCATAAAAAATGAAAAACATGGAGGAATATTGTTTGTATTACATAATCTTGCCCCCTTTGCTTTTACTAATTTTAGTTGAGGCAGATTTGCCCCTGGGTCAGATCTTTAAGATTCTCTTTGGTGTTTCTGAGTTAGTAGATTTCAAGAGATTCCAACTTTCTAACATTTGTGCTGTTTATTACTTTTGAGTGTTTGACTCTGATTTTCTTTTTATGTTTAAAAGAGTTTATATTTCCTTATTACAAAGAATTGCAAATGAGGTTATCACCTTACCATACAAAATAAGATTTAGTTTTGCTGTATAGTCACCAGCAAATTCTGTAAGTTAATATTCTGTTATAGCAGTCGGATCCCAAAAGCAGTGGTTAAAAACCATCCACATCCATGCTTATCTCTTCAGAATTTTTTAAAAATCACATTTTGTTTGGGAAAAGAGGGTTAACATTTGCTTCGAAAAAACTGATTAGGTTTTGATTCTCAGAAGTTATATGCTCATGGCTCTTAAAGATGCACCATCTTACTCACTGGTTTAAAAATTGATGATGGCTGGGAATTTAGCTCAGTGGTTCCGATACCTTGTCTTGCAAGCGCAAGGGCCCGGGTTCGATCCCCAGTAACCACATACAGTACTGGGCATGGAGACTCATGTCCAGCAGCAACCAGTACGACATACCACAGTGCCGGGCGTGGTGGCTCACACCTATAATCCTAGCACGTGGGAGGCAGAGGCAGAAGGATTGCTGTGATGTGAGTTTGAGGCTGAGCTCAGGGCCAGCCTGAACTACAAAAAAAAAAAAAGGTGATTTTTTTTCATCATGAAGGATTTTATGAAGTAAATTTCCTTTTACACATGAATGTGAATGCTGAAAGTTCTGTTAACTAAAACTGTGTTCTCTTTCCAACATACTCTACTCAATAGTCAGAATTTTTCAAGACATCATTTTCCTATTTTTAAAGACTGTAGAACAAATTTTATCATTTTTCTTAAAATGCAGTTGGAGAATTTGATGCTGGATAAAGACGGCCACATAAAAATTACAGATTTTGGACTTTGCAAAGAGGGGATCACAGATGCCGCTACCATGAAGACCTTCTGTGGCACACCAGAATACCTGGCGCCAGAGGTAGGCGTTAGTTCCTTCCTGTGAAAAAGAACATGGGTACTGTGTGTAGCAGAGGCAGCCATTTAAGCAGTTTCAAAGATTGAGATCCTTACTACTGCCCTTCCCTAGCTTTCGTCCTGAATAAATTCCACTGGCTTTGACTTCTTAATGGGCTACTTTAGGGACAATTTATGTATAAATTCATGACTTACAGACCCACAGGTATATTATATCACTTTTATATGATGATTTTGCATTTTGTTTTTATGTTCATTGGTTCACTTATTTAAATGTAATTACTCAATGATACTGTAAAAATGTTTTGAGCTCTATAAATTACCTTGGGCTTAGAAACAAAAGTTACAGTGCTTCAGTTTATAATATTTTGAGATTTCATACTTAGTGTTGAAAATTGTCTTGTTGGGAGATTGCTGCACCTAGGATTCACATAGTACAATCCCCAGACCAGTGACTCTGTGTGCTCAACAGTAGTTTCTTAGTTTATTCAACAAATATTTATTGTATGTTTGCTATGCAGTGGGCATTTTACTGTACTCTCAGACTTAATTCTAGTGGAAGAGACAGAATAAAAAGAAATAACTTGATATTTTTTTCCCCATATAGGGAAAGTTAACAGATAACAAGAAGGTCGTGGAGCGGGGACTGTGTGATGTGCTCTGGTCACAGTGTCTGTGTAGCAGACTGTTCCAGACCAAGTGGTAAAATGCCACTTGATATTATTGTGGATTTTCTGCAGCAGGAATCAGGGAGACAACAGAGAAGGCTTATTTCTGCTCCACTTGTACATGTGGCTTTAGGCAGGAAGACTTTACATGGAGGCTGGACTCCTCTAGAAGAGTCCTGTCATATGCCCCGTAATTGCTGCTGGCCACCCCTGGCACCTCAGGGCTGTGGCCAGCAGTACCCATGTGCAGCCTTCCATGGTTTCTCACAGTGGTAACTGCAGAGGTATCTGGCTCTGAGCTCTTTAACAGTGAATGTCTAGGATCAAGTCAGATCCTGCCTTATGCCTTCTTTTTCACCAGGTAACTTCTCAGGAGTGTAACTTTCAAAAGTGTATTTTTATAGTAAATTTCTTATAATTAGAGTATAATTCATATGCCATAGAATTCAGTCTTCTATGGTGTACTAGTCAGTAGTTTTTTTTTTTCTTTAGTCACAGAGTTGTACAACCATCACCATTACCTGATTACAGAATATTTTCTTCACCCCCACAAGAAGCCCCTGTATTTACTAGCTCCTTAGCCTCTTCCCAAAGCAGCCATTAATCTTTCTTCTCTCTGTATAGATGTAGCTATTCTAAACATCTCATTGAAGTGAAATTGTATATTTTGGAGTCTTCTGGATTGTTTCTCTTAGAAAATTGTTTTCAGAGTCCATCCAAATTATAGCATGCTATTGTACTGTATTGTTTTAGCCATGTGATACTTTATTGTGTGGCTACATGTCATACTGTATTAATTCATTCAAATATTGATGAATTTCTTATTTTTTTTTTTTTACTAATGTACATATCACTGCTATGAACATGATGTTTGCATTTCCTTTTATGGACTTCTTTGAGAAGTTTTACAGCATAATTTCTGTCATATGCTTACTACTTGAGCAGTCAGAGCCCTGCAAAGATTTAAAGAATAGAGACATAGGACTTACTGCGCATTGTGGATTAGCATGTAAGATGGGAAGTATTGTTGCAGCCATCTGTAAAATAAAATCTACCACAGATAGAGACGGTCAGGGAATGAGATGTTTGCTCAGCGATCTGAATCGTAAGAAGACAGCCCTTGCAAAGGTAAAGGAGAAGAGCTTTCAGGGTGCAGCTGTGCGAAAGCCCTGAGGCAGGAAGAGCTCAGCATTCCCTTAGTTTCCAGGGCCAGTGTGAACAGACCCAAGTGGGGAGCCGCAGATCCTTAGTGGGTGTGAGTTTCTGTGTCTTGAGCAGCCACCGGTGTGCCCATTCTGTGTACACACATTGCAGCTACTGTTGTGCTTGACCACGAAGGACCTTCTCCCGTTCTTCTTAGCATTTGAAAGCTGAGCGAACAGAAGATGTCTTTTTAGGAGTTGGGAGGAGTAAAACCAGGTCTGTTGGTTTACCTGACCCTAAAGCCTGCTTTGACTTCTCGTTTGGTTTTGAGTTTTCGTGGTAGTTGTTTTTATTGTTGTTTGAGACAGGGTTTTGCTGTGCAGTGAGTTTGGCCTTGACCAAAGCTCTAGGTGACCTCAAACTCATGATCCCCCTTGCCCCAGTTTCTCAAGGTCTGGGGCTATACAAGCATGCATCCCTATGCCTGGCCTACTTTTACTTGGCTAGCTTTGTATATAATGGCCCAAGAAAGTCACAATTTCAAAGCCACTTACAGATGTAAGTTTTAAAAATAAATGCTTTGTTGAACACCCAGCAGGAAAAGGTAATTGAAATTAGGAAGTAGAATAAATTCACAGCGATGTTGGCATGCCCTCTGTATCTAGTTACTCATGCTGGTTTACTGTAGCATTTTTGTCAGTGAAGCCTAGGAATTAAATTTACATTTCAAAAATGTTGAATTATTGCAAATGAATGTTAATATTTAAAATATAATAACTTCCCAATAATTTTTCTTGTCAAAAATATTACTTTCTCTGCTACAAAGTCTAGAGTTTAAAACATATCTATTTTTGTGATTGAATTAGGTAAAATTTTAGAAACACTTCTTTGTTTATTTAAATGCAAGATCATATTTTCTAGAATAGGATTGTTTTTGTGAAAGTCATTGGAAACAAATTCTTTGTTCTGCTGGAGTTCAATTACCGTTGCTATACATTTGTTGTGAATGATACTATACCACATTTAGAATACCAAAATTAGTTGTGTCACAATTAAGGAAAATTATTTCTGAAGAAGATAAATACGTCTCATTTCAGAAGCAGATGATCTCCTAAGAAACAGTGACACTGTTTTCTATGCAAATATCATCAACTGAAGGACAAAACCAAGAATGTAATGCAAGAAGAATCTAATTATTTCTAAATAGAAAGGTTATAGTTTACAAAAAACTACCAATTTCTTTTTAAAGCAAGTAAAACATGTAACTACACCTGTTTTTAATATTACAAAGGTTTTGTGCTTAAAACCCTTTATGTTCCCACCTATCGTTGAAACACATTGGTTTATAATTAAAATCTTGGCACTATTGAAGAGAGTGATCACTGGAGATACTGTCTGTGGAAGAGAAACTTGGAAACAACTAACTTCTTACATAAACTGTAATAAATATCTGCATCATATATTGCATTTTTGGTAACTTGGGAGATACATACCCTTACATGAAAAGCTAAGAATTCAATTTATTCTTACTTTCACTGAGGACCATTTCACTGAAGAACATAGGATCAGTATTTATTGAGTATTGATTGGGTGTCAGGGTTTATGGTAGGTGTTAGGAAAACACAGTAAGAATTATTTTTTTTTTGTCATCCAGTAGCTTGCTGTTAAGCGAGGTGGTAAGATGTGACAAATAGATCTGTGCGAGAAAATAACTGCTTTCCTGGAGCCGTAGACAGTGCAGTGGAAGGAAAATGAGAAGTATAAGTGCTTGCTAGGAAGGCCTGGCAGTCCTGACTGGGAAGCAGGAAAGGAGTTTGGACACACAGGAGGGCAGCTGGGACAGAGAGGGTTTGGACTGGACCTTGTGGGCTGGGAAAGTCTCTCCCCGCGGTGTGTATAATGTCAGTGTGGGCGAGAGACTGAGGGGCTGAAACCAGCCTTTACCTTCAAATGCTGTGTCTTTTACTCCTCTGAGCCTTGCAGTTTCTAGTACATACTGTTTATTAATGCTAGTCTTTCTTGGTAGCAAGGTAAGTAGGAGTTCTATATCTGATTTGGAATACTTTTTTGACAACTACTTCCTGTGAATGACTCACTGTTGGTATTTTCTCTTCTACTATTGTAGAAGAATCTCTACAGGCAACTTTTTCCCCATCTATAGTGGTACTGTTGTACTTTTTGTTTTTAATTTGGTAGCAATAATTTTCTGATTAAACATAGATGGAGGATATTTCAAAAGTACCTAGAGTGTTAGAAATCAGTTCAAAGCCATCTTATTAAATAATGTGTTTAATTTAGCAGGTATTTGTAAATAAACTTCAGTTTTAAATGAACTCAGCTTGCTTCTTGTGGCAAAGACCATGAGAAAAAGTCATCATATTCATATGCCATTTGTTGAAAAGAATTTTTAGGGTATTTTCCCTTAGCCTCTTTAATGAGAAGTACGGCTGAAAGTACAGTTGCCCAACTCCAGTATTTATATAGCTCTTCACTGTTACAGAAGAAAGAAGGGGGCTGTCTTAATTTTTTTCTAAGAGGTTACAGAGATCCTGTCCTGGCAGGCATGTAACCTATGCATTTACTGTGCTACATCTATAAACCTTCATTTCAAAGGGAGTTAAATCAGAGTTTTTACTCTTTTTTTACATTAGAAGAAAATAGTTCTGCCCCTGTAATAAATTATGGAACATAAGCTGTCTTCAGAGGATTTTATTTTTGTAATCCATACCACATTTTCACACCTAGAAATTATAAAAGAAATTATAAGTCGTGTATAAATTTTATTATTTGGTTTTGGCCCTTAGGAATCTAAACCATTTTATGCAGCGCTAATTATTTAGAGTCTCAGCTTTGCTCTTGAGTTAGCAGTACCTGATCAACTTTCCAACTGTAAAACAGTTTGAAAATCAAATGTAGCTTACATGCAAGACCCAACAAAATTAAAAGTGTTAAGTACGTTTTGGCAGTTCACTTTTATTATGCCCAGTCCTCAAATGTACCAGCAGATAATCATCTGAATGTTAGTTATTTTTCACATGCTTATGTGATCACACAAAAAGTACATGCTAAAAAGAAGCAGATGGTGACAGATGGGGAAGGTTGAATAAGGTGGTTTTGGAAACCTAGAGAAATGCACTTCTGTAATAGTGTAAAAATAAAAATTATTTGATAATCAAGTTAGAGCTAACAAAAATTGAAAGCAAATCGCTTGATTGTTGGATGTAGGACATCTAGTTATAGTAACTATTGGGAGGAAAATATGTAATTATATCTAAGTGCAAACTGATCCCCTCCACCAGCGGCTGAAAATGTGGTTTTTGATGGCAATTTTTCTTAGTTTTCAGAATCATATTTTTAGAAAGTGTTCACCTTATGGTTTTTAAATTTTTCTTTAGAAACCTGTATTATCTCATTGAAAATATCTGAAATATATCAAAATGTTTTGATAGCTATTTTTGATACGAATGGAGATTAAATTATATATAAACTTGAATTCAAAGAAGCATATTAATAGCCTAAGAAGTTAGTGAAAGCAATAGTAAAGACTAATGTGGAGTAGTACAAGTGAAGAGAGTAGTTTGAACCTAAATTGACTGAAATTTATTAAAGCAAAATTATACTATGTGCTTTAAATCCAGCAGAGAATAAATGTGAAATAGATGTCATTTTGTGGACTCCTTCAGTATTATCTTTTGGAAATGGTAAAAGAAATGAATGAGGCCAGAGTTAGGTATGTTCTGTTGTTTAATCTGCAGGTAAAGTTAGTAGCACATACAGTTAAATTTTATTAGCCTGGGGACAGAATTCTCAGTATGCCTACACTTGGTGACATTAGTCTTAGAACTTCTAAGAACATTTTGTGAAGAGTTGTTTTAGCCATTCTAGACTTACGTACAAGGTTACCATTTTCTTCTGTTGTAAGTAATGCACATGATGCCTGTCCTTCAGGGGTACTTTTGAAAAGTTTCATCTTCCTCGTCTTTCTGAAGAGGT
This sequence comes from Petromus typicus, assembly GCA_004026965.1. Lineage (NCBI taxonomy): Eukaryota > Metazoa > Chordata > Mammalia > Rodentia > Petromuridae > Petromus > Petromus typicus. The sequence continues at coordinate 11,367 of PVIR01005537.1, forward strand.
CTCATCTCCCATATCAAAGTGAAAATTAAGTTTAGTTAATTTCCTGTAGAAACATGATTAGTTGAGATAACAGGGTTTTTATGCCTTATGGTTAGAATTCATATTTAACAAGAGCCATGTTATTAGACTAAACATGGTGGATGTATTTGTTCACTATAGTGTATTCTTTACAGTTTCAGCTCACGGTAGCATTCACCCCATTTTACCCCATGGTTAGTTATTGTTGAAAATGTGAACTAAAGTGGAATTAATGTCTCTCAGTATTTATAAGCAGTGGGTTTTATTTAGACTCTTATAGTAGCTATTTTTCACATAAACTTCAGTGTTATATGTATTTGGTTTTGATATATTTGATATGATTCTAGGTAAAACACAAACTTTAGATTCTCTGAAGCATAAGAATATATTTTAAAAATTACCCAAACTTGGAACACTAGTGATCACATACAGTATTATATAATAACTATTTTTACTAGCGGTATAGTGACCTAGTTTATTGAACTTCCATAGTGTCTGTTGCTTCAGGATAAAGAAGTACAGAAATCTTTGGGAAGATACGTGTGAGTGTCATTGAATCACCATTGTTGCTCCCACTGAGCTTTCTGCTGGGTCAGGGGTCTTCGCTCTCTAGCCTGACTTTGCTTTTGAAGATGCAGCGTAAGCTGTGTGCATTCTAGAAGGAGGAGGCCGAAGGGCTGAGGATGCTCCAGTCTGTAGTAAATGGCTGTTTTAAGTTATTATAACAGTTGAGAAGTAGTTGTGAAATCCATGTTTATGAAGAAAATATGAGGAAACCATGAAGTTATAATTCTTTAGAATTGAAATGCGTATTTCTCTTAAAACTGCAATCTATTTTAAAATATGGATTAGAAGATTTGTCAGCAGTTACATTTTAGCAAATACCTGTGATGTTGAGAATGTATAAAGGCATTCCATATATGTTTTTTTCATTTTATATATATTATATAATATATAATATATATATTTTATACATATATATAATGTATTAGTTACCTGAAATATAAGGTTACCAGAAAAAATACTTTTTGAATTAGGAGTAAATTGGTTCATCCAAGTTCGCAGTTTACTTTCACAGCATAGGTGTGCAGACAGTTTGTTTGGATGTTTCATTTTTCCCCCATCTGTTCTTTCTGGACTATTGATTGAGCAGTAAGCCACTACAGGGTACTCATAGCCTCCTTATAATTGTTTGTCTTGGGAGCATTGTGTGCCCTGGCCAGCAAGCCGGGAGAGGTGTCTCTTCCACTGCCCAGTAAACCGTAATTAGTAACAGAATACTGGGGTGATTGTGTGTGTGTGTGTGTGTGTGTGTGTGTGTGTGTGTGTGTGTGTGTATGTGTGTTTGAAAAATGCTTGTTAGTCAGATAAATATTTACATTGGGAACATTAATTGGTGATATTTTAAAATATATAGTTTTTATTTAATATCATTCTTTCAGATTAGTCACTATTTAAGAACCTATTTGTGGTGGGTTTTTTGTTTTTTTAATCTCACACTTAGTTGGTTTATAAATGGAAGTATCTTCATCAAATGTTACCAGAATATTTAGTATTAAGTAATATTTATTGTGGTCTCTTTGAACCTTAGGTTTTGGTACACCTGAAAGTAAATTGATTTCAGACTCCTGGTACGGAAATGGACATTAAACCCTTTTTTCCTAGAGTAGATGCTCTGTTTGGGTTTTGATTTGATGTGACCTCTCATCAGTTTTTCACATTGATATCTCTTTCAGTATTCAAATTCTCCTGTCCTTTGCTTGTTGGGCATTTGTGTTGAATGTAGGTATAAAGTACAGGCACATCTAAGGTTGTAAAATACAGTAGGGAAAGAAGGAAATACCAGGTGTCTGCACTCATAGCTGCACAAAGTGTCATTTAAAATCAGTGATGCTGACTTTATGGGAAAGACACACTTAGACTAATTCATCAGGATGATCTTTTACTATATGATTTATCCAGGAGTTCATTTGGCATATATTTATGTACAAATTTTAAGTTGTATTTTAATGGAATTAAGATGTGCTTTATCATTGTTGTGCTTCTACTTTACATAAACATTTATCATACCTTTGTCTCAGCCTTTATAGTAATCATGAAATAATTAACTTTTTTGCTAGGGAAAAAATTAAGAATCACAACTCTTACGTTTAAAAGTATATATTTCATGTGTTACTATAATTTTAGAAAAATAAGTGCTTTGAGTAAAGAATTGTCTTCCCAGAATAGTATTAAAATGGCTGTTGTATTTGAAATCATTTCACTTTGGATTTCTAAAGTATTTTCAGAATATTGTGTTTTGAAATCACTTATATTGAAGGAGAGAAAGAAGGGATATATGGACAGTGGGAACATGTTGTGCATTGTATATCCATAGGCAGAATATTATGCTTACTTGTATTTTTATTTCTTGTGTTTCAGCTTACAGCTGTTGGGAGATAGTTCAACAAGATCTTTCTTTTTAATTGATAGTGAAATCTTTTAAGTAGAGAGAGCGGTTGAGTTGTTAGGATATTTTCTGTCCATCATTGCTCACATTTACATGTCAGTAAGACAATACAGAACATCAGTGTTGTTCACTACAAAGTGATTCGCAGACAGTTCTAATTATAGCACTGTACAGGATTATATCCATTAAAGCATGTATGTTCGGAAGCAAAACCATTCTGAGAATCAGTGTTCATTTTACAAAGCTAAATATAATATATTTTACCCAGCAGATTTTTTAACAATACAGTTTTTTCAGTTGTTTCTCTTCAAAAATGGGGTAAAAACACTTTTTATGTACTCACTTTCCCTTCTGGCTGCAAACCAAGTATTTAAACAAAAATAAAGGATTGCCAGTTTTGCCAGCTGGGGACGAGAACCCGGCTGGTGAAATGTGGGTTCGGGAGGCAGTTAATCCAGCTCTTATGCTTTTTATGGTTTTATGAAAAAAAGGTTAAAAACCACATTTGGCTCATTTTTGTGTATCCACTGTTTTGTTGGTGTTATAGGAATGCAGATAAAGATTAGATTTTTGTTTCTTTGCTACTAGGTTCAAAAGCTATCGACTAGATAATGGCCTACAGAAGCACATTCTACTAATTGGCCACAGGGCTAGATTCTTCAGTCACATAAGTCACTGTCACTTTAAAATGAGCTGTACAGCATCTCCTTTAACACAAGAAGATGTGTAGAATTCTTTGTGCTCCTTTATGCTATCCCTGGATTTTGTTTGTTCTTAGTTTGCTATAAACAAATTGAAATATTCTTGAGGAGTGATGAAAATAGAGATATTTGCTGTCTTCCAGAAAATATTTTCTTTAGTTTGTAGTTAACAAAAGATTCCTAGAAAATGAATAATTAGCCTTGCTGTAACTTAATAGTGCAGTTCGTAGGCTTTTCTGTCCCTCAAGCAAACATTGACACTACTAAATAAAAATCTTTTCATAGTATTCTATGAATACATCTTTCAGTGACAGATTTTTCTTGAAATATGATTCTTCATTTTTAAGTCTCCTGAAGTGTCTTTCATAGTATTTATAGGTAACCATAATGTAACTCAAAAGTATCACCTGCCATCCTAAGTTTTAAATTACAGTTAGTGACATAACCTTCCACAAAGTAATTGATTATTTCAAACCAAAAGAGTTTGGAACATAACAACTTTGTTCTTATCAAATTTTCCATTATGTCATGTCTTTTTTAATTGATGAAATTCATATCTGTGGTTTTCTTGATCTGTTTTTCTCAGAGCTTGAGAGGATCAAATAAAGTAAGCTTTTAGTTTATTCAGATATCTATTTAAAGTAAAATATCAGAAATATCAAATAGATGAGGAATATCCCATTAAATAAGAAGCCAGGTTTTACCTGGGGCATATGTAAGTTGCCATGTTGTAATTTCAACAGATTGCTCTCATATAACCAAAGTGATGCTTTCATATCATTTGCATACTCACCTTACTTTGCATAAAGTACATCTTGGGAAACAAACAACAATCTAGGGTTTTTGTTGTCTTCAATAAAAAATGTTACTGGGTTACTGAGGCTTTGATTACTAAAGTTTATTACATACCAATGAGTCTGATACTCACTTCATTAATTATTTTCTGAACCTAAAACTATGGGACCCAGAGAAGTTTTCAGATGTGTTTTAATGATTGTCATACCTCGTACTCCCCATTGTTAAACTGTGTTTGTCACTCTTGTCTTTCAGTAATTTATATTACAACTCTTTTTTTACTTAAATCTTAAAGCAAGAATGTGTTAGGCACATTGCATGTTTTATAGCCACCACAGTCTGGTTTTAAATTGCTTTTTAAAGTCAACATGAGTTGACTTAGGATGAAGATAAAGTAGAACTAAGAAAAAATATGCAAATATGCTAAGGTTTTTTATATTTTATTCTTAACTACTTATTTATTTGGGTTTTTTCTTTTTGTATCACAGATTTTCTTGAACACAGATTGAATATTCCACATTTATAGTGTGATTTGTACCTTTTGTATGATTCTGCATAGTTTGAGGTCTCTGAATAGACTATAGGCTTTCAAATTAGGATCCATTTTTTTGAAAAGCCTTTACATCTTAAGAGTAATGCTTTAAAATTAATATGTAATGGTTAATCGTTTGCTGATTTCATTTCAGGTATTAGAAGATAATGACTACGGACGAGCAGTAGACTGGTGGGGTCTGGGGGTTGTCATGTATGAAATGATGTGTGGAAGGTTACCTTTCTACAACCAGGACCATGAGAAGCTTTTTGAATTAATACTAATGGAAGACATTAAATTTCCTCGAACACTGTCTTCAGATGCAAAATCATTGCTTTCAGGGCTCTTGATAAAGGATCCAAATAAACGGTAAGGCTCAAATAACATTTAGTTACTGATGAATGTGGCTATAAGTTGTGAGATGGAAGTCAGTTCAACTATAAGTAACTCTAAGAAGTAATGTGTTTGGTGTAGATATCCACTCACTGAGAATACTGGCTTTTTAAAGAAATTATCTTTATTGGTACATTATGAATACAAATGATAATCACATTCAACATTAAGAGTTTGTACCAGAATATGAGATGTCAATACTGGCTTTTTTTTTTTGAGACAGGATCTCCCTTTGTAGTTCAGGCCCGTCTTGCACTCATAGTGTAGCCCAAGCAAGCCTGGAACTCACAGCAATCCTCCTGCCTGTGCCTCCCAAGTGCTGGGATTACAGGTGTGAGCCAGGGCTCCCAGCATTGCGGTGTGTGGTACTGGTTGCTGCTGGGCGGGAGTCTCCACGCCTGGCATTATTGTATGTGGTTACCAGGGATCTAACCTCAGACCATATCGGAACCACTCATCTAAATCCCTAGCCCAATACTGGCTTATTTTGTATAATATGGAGCGTACAAAAAATTTATCAGCTGTTTCCTGACTTGGAAATTTAATGCCAATTTAAAAGCTAAGGATTTTGAGTTCACTGTAAGTGAATAGTTTCTTCACTGCCCAGCACTTGGAAGGTCCCTTCAGTCCTTTGCTCAGCAGATGGTTCTCTGGCCTTTGTATTTCTGCTGGTTTATGTTGTAGGAAGAACAGACCCATTTCTGTTCATTCCAGTTCCCAACCTGTTACGTCAGCTTTGTTGTTTTTTATAGTTTTTTTGAGACAGGGTCTCCCTTTGTAGTTCAAGCTGGTCCTGAACTCACTATGTAGCCCAGGCCAGCCTCGAACTCACAGCCATCCTCCTGCCTCTGCCCTGAGTGCTCACACTGTAGATGTGAGCCACCATGCCTGGCATTGTGGTATGTGGTTACCAGGAATCAGGGTTCAGACCTGACTTTGTGCTTGCCAGACAGGCACCAGAACCACTGAGCTAAATCCCCAGCCCAAAATACCTTTTAATTTTTTGCTATTTGAAAATCTTATTCTCCTTTCCATGTATGACTAAAAGGATTGACCACAAAAAACCAAGCAGTTTTTTAAAAACCCTTTTTACATATTGTATTCCTTTTTGTAACTAAAGCTATGACCTAGAGCCCTGCAGCCCTTGGGAGTGACAGTATTCTTCGTTCGTGTTTATATATCAGACATATGTACATTGTACATTGTGTGGAATGAAAATGTTTCTTAGTGTCTGTCCTTACATGTGAATGTACAGATCCTCCCGTCCCTAGGTATCTTTGTATCTCTGTGAAATTCCTCTATGAATTCTTTGAAATTTTATTAAATCCTGCGCATCTGGAAGATAGACGGTTTCATGTGCTGTTGAACCACCTGTAGCGCTTCACACAGTGTTTGTTACAGTGTTTGTTTATGGTTGAGGTTTAACAGGTATTTCTTGACAGGCTGAATCAGTGAGTGAAAGAATAACTGACCCCCTGAAATATGGGCTTTAGGAACTTCAGAGGTGCTTCCTGAATGTTTCTAGCGTTTAAATTTATAAGGAATGAGATTGTACCTTCAGCAGAAGTAAACAAACATAATACAAGAAATCCTGACGTTTATTTTTGGGGGGCTAGGCAGCAAAGGTGCTCGGTAATTGTAACAGCCAAGGTGTGACTTTCTATTTGTAAAATGATTTTGGTTTCTTTTTCAGGACCCTTTACCTCTTTGTCAGTAGATAGGGCAGATCTCTTCACACTTCTGTCTGAGTGGGTGGCACAGGCCTGAAGCGGGTGGGTTTAGGTGACTTGCCCGGGTCTCTCAGAAAGCTCAGGGGAACAAGAGGAGAAAGCAGATTTCTTGCTGCCAGCTGGGTGTCTCCCACTTATCCTACTTACAGTGCGTTCATTTTGCCCCTCAGATAATGAAGCATGTCCGTTTCGTCTGGTTAGGTAACCTGTACCTCTCGTTGTATCTGATTTGGGGTCCAATACTGGGCTCAGTCTCAAGGGCAGTGAATTTTTATCCCACCCTTTCTGTGTCTTCCTGGCAGCTGGGACCACCTTTTCCATTGTTTCTCTCTCCATCCCATGGCTGGTAGAATAGTATTGTGCTGTAGTATTTCTCTCTGTCCCACTCATTTACTTGCTGTTATCCTAAGTGCTAGACATAAATAACTCTGTTCAAAGCATACTTTAAAGTCTTAAATTTATATTAGAGAGCGATTGACATTGAAATTGTGACAGTTTCACTCTTTAAGGAAGCATGTGTTAACTGATGTCTCTCATTTTCTAAAATGGCAGTCAAAGATGGCGGTCTTAGGCTTTATGCACTTGTCATGGATGACACTGTATGTATTTGATAAATGTCAGGGCTGTATTGAGAGCCAAACTATTGAGGTTTTGGTACTGAGTTTTGCATGAAAAACGAATAACTGAGCCTGTCTTAGAAGCTTTTGTCTGTAAAATGACCGCGATACTATGGCCCGCAAGCATCATCTCAGGTCCACTGCAAATGCACATAGTCTAGCTGTAAACAGTAGTAAAACATGTGTCCTAAGTGTAAAAAGTCGGATAGATTCTAATTTTTTTCATGCAGACCCCTTTGATGCGTACTTTGAAGTGTTGAATTCTCCTTAGAATCACGTAGTGAGGTGTTTCTGCTCTTCTAATTCTCTGTGCAGAAGCTTCGACTGCACTGTGGATGGTCTGTTCTGATCTCCACCCTCCAGGGGCTTTGCAGTCAGTTACAGGGAGAAGAGCACAGCCGGGAATAGGATGAAAAATAGTGAAATGGGGACCAGGATAAAAAAAAAAAAATCAGTTATTTGATTTGCATTCATTAAGTCCAGAACGGGCAGGCCGGCGTTCCACATGTGAATGGCACTGTTCCGATCTGGTCTAATCTGACATGTGGGTCATTGAAAGAATTCTGTATAAAACTGAGAGCAGGAGACCTGCTCGGGGGAACCACTGTCACCACAGATATCTACCTGGGTGTCTGCTGACCCTTGTTTTCTACCCTGTAAATGGGTCAGAGGATCCTGGGTCCTTCCCAGTGTTGTCATCTGTAAGAAACACATGATAACCAGAACTTGTTAGATGTATAATTGTTTGTTTTCAATGACTGATTTTCTTTCTGCTGAGTGATGTGTTATAGTTAGTCACTACTTGTTAAACTTTTAGAAGTTTTATGCAATGAATGCTTATTACAAGTCATTAAAAAATTAAATTGTGTAAGTACAGAGTCCACCACAAAAATATATCTACCCCTTCAACAGTTTGCCTTACTAATGGAAGCTAATGGCCCCTGCTTTGAGCACCTCTTGTAGTTGTAGAGGCCAAAGATAACTTGTATTAATCTCCGTTCTCAATAAATTTAGTACTGAAATACTTATATAAGTTTTTCTTTTCCTGATGTGTACATTTTTGGTGGACAAAATAAGTCATGAAAAGCAAAGCAAAGGTAGTAAATACTCAAAACTCACTGCTTCCTAATCATTTTGTTACATTTTACAAATTATGAAGTTATGTCTTTATGAAAATAATATGTAATTACAGATAAGCTAGTGTGATAGTTTAAAATACTCATGTAGTAGAAGCATTTACATTGGCAGAAATGGCCAGTCTTTCATGCCTGTTCGATTTTTTGGGTTTTTTTGATTGTTTAAACTTGAAAAGGTGATGGAGACACAGATGAATGGATAAAGAAATGTGATATATTTATATATCTCTTTATATAGATATATATATTGATACACACACACACACACACACACACACACACACACACACACACACACACCCAACAGACTACTATTCAACCTACTAAAGTATAAATTTGAGATTTTTTTTGGTAGAAAAATTGTTCTACCTTGAGACCAGGGCTAAATGAAATAAATTAGCCACAAAAGTTTAAAAGTCATTATTACTTCTCTGTATGAGAAACCTAAAGTATAGTACCAAAAATGGAAAGATGATACGGAATAGGGAGTGGGCTCTTTTGGGGATGGGAGGGGACCCTAGGGACAGAAGGGGGAGGAAGTAAGGATGCAGGTGTGCCGTATACCAGCTCCCCATGGTAAATATTCATGATGTGTGGCAAATATACTAATACAAAGGAAAAACCCAAAACTTTCATTCTAAAAAATGAGTCAGTAAAAAAGCATTAAGAATGTATTAAAGTTAGAAGTATGTTGTGTTTGCGTCTACACTTAATGGCACAAAAAGTAAAGATGATTCTGCTCTTCTAAAACTACGAGCCACTCTACAAGGAATCCACTCACATAAACAACACACAAGGGAAGTCTGATTAGTCTTTCTGTTGTGTCACTTTCATCTTTGACTTTAACATAAACAAAAATCTCAATCAGTATTCATGTCAGAACTAATTAGAAGCCACTTGAATCCCATAATTGGCTTTTGTGGTTCAGCAAAAATTAACAACAGGTTCCTACAAGAATCCATTAACTAATTTCCAATAGAAACATTATAAAGTTTATGGATGTTTATAAATTTGGTTCTTCGTATCCTTTGTATCAGTAACATGAATAATAAAATTATATATGTATATCAGTAATTTCTCCCAGAGACCTTTTTATATTGTTATGAACACACATATTTTATAACTCTGGATAAGTCCAAAGAAAGTGTGATATGCTAAATTCCGACTGTGTAGATTTCCTTTACTGTGTCATCTTTTTTCCTTATTCTTTTTGTCTTTCTTCCATCCCTTCTTCCCTCTTTCTTTTCTGTTTTCTTACTGTCTGATATGCATTATATTAGAAAACACCTGAATTTCATATTGTGCCATATGTTGTTTAAGAAAACAAGAATATCTTCAAAAACTGAGAAAGAAGAGTATTTTAAAAACTTAATTCACATTGCATATAACAAATTGCAAAGCAGATCACATTGTAATAGTGTGTGGACTAGAACGGTGTTTCTGTGGAACTCTTTTGAAATATGAAAATAGTTTAAGTTTATAACGTTACTTCACAAATTATTTTCCAGCAAGCTTTATTTCATAATTTTATGGACAAGGATATTTTGATGAGTCTCAAAAAGGAAACTGATTTAGAGAAGGACAATGATAATGGCTAGCATTACTTGCTAGGTGCTATGTCTGTGATTTCTCACCTTTGCAGAACTACTGTAAAACTTCTTGTTCGTTACTATATCTCTCCTTGGTGCCAACAGTGGTTGCTTCTTTCAGGTCTGTCCACAAAGTCTGCTCTTTTCCATTTGTTCTGAGGCTAATTCTTGTTGATAGCACTTTAGAAAAATTAGGTCCCACAGCAAACACTTTTTATTTTTATGACTATTCCAAGAATTATTCTAGTATGTATAGTTTCACAAATTATACGTTCACAAAAAATTTAACCCGTTGGTTTGTTATAAATGTTGTGTACTCATTTAATTTTATTTCTGTCTTCATAGCCTGGGTGGAGGACCAGATGATGCAAAAGAAATTATGAGACACAGTTTCTTCTCTGGAGTAAACTGGCAAGATGTATATGATAAAAAGGTAGGATGTTTTCATGGCATAGTGTGTATATATTTTGGGTACACTGCTGAAAAGAATTATAGCAAATATTAAGTCAATAAATTATGAATAATGATATTTTCCATTTTACTGTGACATTTAGTTGACTCTTGAACTTCTTAGTCCAGACTTTATCATTTGTACTGCCCAAATCACTCTTGAAATTGTATTCATTGTTGTCACATAATTAGTCTCTTTTTTTTCCCCACTTAGTAATTTGGTAGTTTTTAACTGAAAAAAATAAAGTATACCTAGAGTTACATTTTCTTAGCCAAAAAATTACGTTAAGAATTTTAATTGTAAAGCACTTTTATCAAAATACTTATTGGGAAAGGATTTTAAAGAAATGTAGTTTTTATATTTAACAAAATAATAACTTTACTGTCTTAACCATTCATTTGAAACTTTATTGCCTACAAAATGGGTGCTATGAATTATATCTTTATTTTTATTATAATCTTATTACTTGTAAAATTTTATGATTTACACTTGACTTTAGGATCATGGATCATTTCGTTTGTTTCATCTTGTTATATTTTTAGTACTTCAAATATTGTTAGTGCCAACAATGATTTTGATATTTTGATTTTTAAATACTTGTACAGAACTTCATGTGAAATTTGTAGTAATTCATTAATTTTCTTAAACTTTTACCTATTTTTGTTAGTCAATCCGTCAGTTATTCCAGCTTTCCTTAAATTTTCTGAAATATTTATCCATATTTTCTTAGGTTTGTTGTATACCAGATATTCTTCTTTCTTAGCTCTTTAAATAGACATGGAATGCTTTATCATTTACGAGGAACACAAATGTTTTGTTTTTGCATTATGTAGTTGCAATAGAAATATAGCAGATTTTCTACCCAGCTCTTGTAACTATGCATTTGAAATAGTTCCACCATGTTTACCACCTATATTGAAAGCTTCAGATCATCCGTCTCTGCTTTCTGTTAGAGTGCTGTGATGTTAGTTTCTTCACAGCTCCTATGGGAAACGTGATTATTCTTAAATGTCCTGTTTATTAACTATTTGTACACAGTCTAACATCCAGTTCAGATCACAGCTCATGGTCCCTGTGGCATGGATGTATGTAGAAGAAAGCCCTTCGTGAGCTCAGAGGGACCTAGGGAGAGTGGGTCTTGCTGTGTCTCCAGAAGTAACGCCTGGGTCAGAGTGAAAGAAAGAAACATTTACTGAATAGACAGTGATTCGGGCAGCAGTGTGGCCCTGCTTACTTAAGATTGACAAATATTTCCAGTCTTGTGATGCAATTAAGATGTACCCAGTGGATTCCTTAGTGCTGTTCAGCTTTTCGTGGTCAGTGACAGTTGGGCCTGACCTGAAGAAAAAGCTCTGAGGATGCAGCCGACACACCAGTGAGGAAGTAAGGCTGCCCTGCCCTGCCCTGTCCGCTTGGCCAGACATGCTCAGGGAGGGCCTAGGGGCCTGGAGTAGAGGGGTCAGTAAGTTGGGCAGAGCAAAGGACATAGTCACAAAGACATATCCTCAGATTGTGTATATGGAGGACTCAGTTTAAATTGTTTTGAATGATTAAAAAGTGCTGTAGAAGCCATTTAATTTGAGCAAAGGTGTAACGCACCTTGCGCAAAGGAACATAACTACAAAGAGTAGAGTTTCCTTGAACAGCAGCCTCACCAAGGGCTGGTACTGTCCACCGCCTGACTTGAGGGGCCACTTGTCAGATGAGGCGCTGGCATTTAATTACATACTCCAGGAAGTCGGCATCCTAGCAGTGCCATCATGTTGTGAGCTCTTCCTAAAAAGCCGTGAAAATGTGATACTTGGGTTTATATCATGCTACAGAAAAATAAATTAAAAGAACTAGTCTGACACTGGTAGCCATTTTAATGAATTCAGTTAAAATTCTCTTTCTTCAGGCAATATAAATTATGAAGTAATTTCTGAAATTGAACATTTTTATGGGATGCTTATATCTTGAAAATGTGTAATTTATTCATAAGTGGTCAGTTCATCTCTAAGATCAGGTATTTTATGACTTTTTTATTAAAAAGTGTTGGGAGATTTATTATTTTCATTGATTTATTGCATAATTATTGACCATTTTTCTAAAAGTTGTGGCAGAAAGATATCTAGAGCTGCTGGTATCTTCAGGGAGATCTAAATCTCTCTAGGCAAAAAAAAATGGTGAACTAATTTTAATTACAAGGAGCGTGATCACTATTCACAGAGCACAGGACTAAAATCTGGACCCCAGTCCAGATCTCTGTGTGTTTCCCTGTGGAATAGCAAGTCTAGTTGATGGGCTCACATGTACCGGGGTCATTTCAGTGCCATCAAGCTTCAAAATTCTCTTGTAAGAAATTTTCTGGTATGAATCATCCAGGTGAATTCTAAGTAGATTCATACAGGTTTTATGCTGTTTGTAATCTGCTAGGATTTTTGTGCGATCTAAATCTTATGATTTAACAACGAGCCTTCAGATTTATAAACAATGCATCTCTCCATTGGTCTTTAATTTTTCTTAGTAATGTTTTGTAATTTTCAGTGATTAGGTCTTGCACGTATTTTGTTAGATTTGTCATTAAGTATTGCATGTCATCTGATGTAATGGTATTTAAGAGTTTTATTTTCACTTTGAGGCAAGTACAGAAATACATCTCATTTTTCTATCAGTTTATACTGTGTAAACTTGCACACCCGACTTTAGTTGGAGAATTCTTTTTGGTAGATTACTTATGATTCTGTGCCTAGATAATCATAATCTTCTATAAATAAAAATGTTTACTTCACTTCAAATCTTTATGCACTGTGTTTCTTTCTTCTTTGCCTTATTATATCAACTAAGACTTCCACTGTAGGGTTTGAATAGAAGTAGTAAGAGTGGACATTCTCGCTTTGTTCCTGAAATGAGAGAGGAAAACATGTTTTTCCATTAAGTTCGATGTTAAGGATGATGTTAATGGCCTTGGAGAACTCTGTAAATAACGTTGATAATGGCAGTTGAGCTAATGAGCTCAAGTAGTTAATGAGCACATCTGGCAGCCAGGCATAGGTACCTGAGTCTCATACACCAGTGAAAGGAACCCACGTTCCTTGCTGAAGTGATTGATTTTGAGGCTGGAATGGGGAATATAAAAGATAAGCCTGAGATATTTTGCCCAAAAATTCAGCAGAGCTCTTTTAAAAAGGTAGAAAAGAGTCAACTCAGGGCAAAAGCTGGAATAATTTCAGTAACAAAATAAGTACAGTATTAGATTATGATCCAAAGAATAAAATAAATATCCATGAGCCTATACTTCATAAATAAATGATTGAAAATAATGTTGAGAAGAGACATGTCTTCCGTAAAGATGAGTTCCATGTAATAAAGGGAGAAGGAATGAACAAAATAGAAAATCACCCTAGAACAGTAGTGTAAGAACTGATGTGTGCAGGCTCTGCCTGTGACTGCTCAAAATGAGTAGGCAGAGGACTGAGGGGTTTGCATAGTCCCGAAATATCTCCTCTGAAACATCATTTACAAAGATCAAAACAGTCTGGAGAGGTAGGATGTGCAAGAGCGCAGGCTCCATCACCAGCACTGCGGGCCATCAGTCACTTACACAAGAGACGCCTGGCAGACGGTGTTGTCCTAAGAGATCGAGGTTAAGATCGCCAGTAACGTAACACACAGTGACATGTAGCTCACCAGTGACATGCTGAGGGAGAATTAACACTTGGGAAGTGCTCTTCTCCAAAGTGCGTAACCTCAAGCAAGCCGTGAGAGAGCCCGAGGAACAGGAAGCCACGCAGAGTGACGTTCTTCACAGCACCTGCTCCGATAACTAAAGGTCAGCCTCGTGATTGGCAGACAACAGTGGGGGCATTTTCACAGCTGAGAGCAGAGTAAGGTGGCATGAGTGGTGACCAGGTACATTGTGGGATCCTTGATTAAGTCCTGGAATAGAAAAATGCTGTTATGAGAAGAAATGGTGAACTCTAAATTAGGCTGGTAATGGTAGTTTAGCTAGTAGCACTGCACTGATGTTAATTTCTTAGTTTTGATAATTATAGAATGGCTGTGGAAGATGTTAAAATTTCAGGAATTTTGGGTAAAGGGTATGTGGCAACTTTACTGTTTTTGTAAGTTTTCTCTAAGCATAAAATTATTTAAATGTATAAAATATACTATTATGAAGATTTTCTTTATACATCTTTGATTAGCTTGAAGAAATTCCATCTCTAGTTTGCTGAGTTTGTCTTTCTGCAATTTTCATCTCAAGATCACATTTGTTTTTTTTGTTTATTAAATTCAAATCTTTATTGGTACATTATATATTACACATCATGACTGCACTCAGCATTCAGAATTTGTACCACCAGGCCACAACCCTGCTTCATAATCAGCTGCATCTCATTTAGATTTAAGATGATTATGTCTTCTAGGTAAAGTTAACTGTTAATTATGGTAATACATTTGCTGTGTCCCTGGCAGTAATTGTTGTTTCCAAAATCTTTGTCTGATACCAAACTAAATACATAACTTTAAAAAAAATTTTTTTTTAATTTTTTGAGACAAGGTCTTGCTTTATAGTTCAAGCTGGTGCTAAACTCCGCTTTGAACTTAGCAACCCTCCTGCCTCTGCCTCCTGAGTGCTGGGATTACAGGCCTGGCACTGTGGTCTGTGTCACTGGTTGCTGCTGGGCGTGAGTCTCCACTCCTAGCGTTGTTATATGTGATTACCGGGATTCAACTCAGGATTTTGTGCTTGGAAGGCAGGCATCAGAACCACTGAGCTAAATCTCCAGCCCTCAACTTTAAAAAATTTTTGAATTTTTCTCATCATTTTATTTTTAACTTGTAAATTAAAGAGAAAGTTTTTAAACATCATGTAGTTAATTCTTTTATTCTTTGAAAGTAAATGTTTTTTGGTGAAATGTAATGTATAGCCTGTTGATGTAGTTCTACATATATCATCTTGCGCTGTTTTTCTTGACTATACTTTTATGATATATTGAGAATTTTTACTGTTTTTGCTTTATTTTCTATTGTCTAATGAAGCATGTCTTTCTTGTTTCAAGATTGTGTCTTGAGTTTCCAGTACACATGTTTTCAGTGGCACAGTAACTTACACCATCACATACCACCACGTATCTCTTTTTCCCCTTTATTCTTTATGGTAGCATTATTTTCTTAAACATTTTTGTGTCATGTTTTCTTTTTACAAGTTAATAAGCATCACAGTGCATAGTGATTATTTTGATGTTGATGATTGTAATTTAAAGTCACTGAGAATATTACAAATTACCCTTTTAGAGCGCTCTGTGCAAGGCCGTTACTTAGGTGTGCTCTTCTAGCAGAGTTTCCTTTTTCTTTCTCCTGTGTCCTTTTTGCTTTGCTTTAGGCAGAGGCTAATTTGGCTCTACTTCTCAGGCGTGAACTTTCTGGGTTTGGAAAGATCTGTGGAAAGCAGAAAGCAGAAATACATTTGGAGGAAGTATAGGATTGGGAATAATGGAAATGTGACATTTAGGGAGGGGAGAACAGTGTGCGCAAAGCGGAGCGGTGAGGTGCGCGGGGGTGAGGTGCGCGGGGGTGAGGTGCGCGGGGGTGAGGTGCGCGGGGGTGAGGTGCGCGGGGACGCGCCTGTGTCTCCTGCAGAACTCGTGGCGGATGGAGACCGAGCACTGACTGGAGGGGCACCCCGGGGCGGTGCGTCGCGTCTCCCAGGAGGGCCTCGCGAGGCTCACCCGAGTTTGTCTGGCCTTTGGAAGTGATCACCCCCGTAAGGGAGACAGGACCGAGAGGACGGGTGGTGGCGGGGAGGGACAGTGAGAACGCAGGACGTGGGTCTGAGGGTTAGAGAAGGTCCTGGTCAGCGGCTTTTCAAGTGCGGCGCACGTGCCTGGGTGGAGCTTGACTGACAGTCCTGACTCCTGCCTTACGCTGGAGCTAGAATGACTGGTGACAGTTACACAGCTGTTAATTATTATTTCGTGTAGCAGGAATACTAACGAGAGATGAAAGGCTAACAGTGGGTTTGTAGGTGATTTCATGTGGATGTTTTTCTTCACACTCAAATAATGGCTCATTTAAAACTTTTGTCAAAGGAGGGCGTATTCCAGGTGCCTGCTAGTCATTCTGATGGTTAAACATAATTACTGTCTTCTTTTGGTCACGAGGCATTGTGCTAGGCTGAAGAAGAACAGACAGCTGTCAAAATCAACGTTAGTTATGGCATGAAATGTTAATAGTTTAAGCTTTAAAAGTTTTCAAATTGGGTTAGGAAGAAAATGCATCTAGACTGCTCCTTATAGGAGACCTTCACCTCAAACAAACTTACACTGGAAACTGAAAAAAAGAAGAGGAAACTGAAGTTTAATAGTCAGATGTTTATCTTCTTTTGAGAATATCTGCTCAGATCGCCTGCCTGTTTTAAATTAGGTTACCTGAGGGTTTTTGTTGAGTTTTTAAAAATTCTTTATATATTGCAGATAATAACTCCTTGTCAGATTACACATATATTTTCTCCCATTCTATAGGTGAATTTTTCAGACTTTGTTAGTTTTAAGATTTTTGGTTTATTCTTTATCTGTGATCCTAATTGAACATTAATTTGCATTTCTGTCCCAGTTTAAGAACTTTTTAGCATTTGTCATTTTTCTGTGTATTTACTGTTTCTGCCTCTCTGTCTGTGTGTGTATCTGTCTGTCTGTCTCCCTGTCCCTCTCGTTCTTGCCTTCTGGCAGAGCCCAGTACCTTACACACATTGGACAGATGCTCTAATAGTGAGTCCTAGCTGTTCTTCTGTAACCAATTCCATTTTAACATTGCCCCTTAAAGCATATACACACTTCAGTGGCTTTTCGGTTATTCCAAGACTTGTGCAGCTCTCGCCACTGTTGGATTTTAGAACACTTTGGTTTCTTAGTTCCTTCTTGAAGATCCAAGGTGATTTTGTTGTAGTTGTTGTTGTTTTTGTTTATTGTTTTCTGGTATCATTCTCTTTTAGTTGAAAGAATTTCTGTATTATTTCTTGTAATGCAGCTGGAAAAAAAAATGTTTGTTCTTGTCAGAGTATGTCTTTCATTCTGCTTTGATTCCTGAAGGATATTTCCACAGAATGTAAAATAACGAGTGCCTGTTTACATATCTATTCTAGTAGTTGTATGTTTTGCTTTGCTGGCTGTTTGCAAGATGTGCGTATATGTGTGTAAGGAGTGTGTGTGTGTGTGTGATGGCTTTTCTAATATGCCACCTTGAATCATCTGAGCCGCATTCCACAGAACTGGAGTTGGTGTGGGATGTTCATGGAGATCTTGAGGACAGGAGCGGTACCATTTGTGGCTCATTCATGTTGTTGATCTGCTCATCGCATCGTCGTGGGCTGGTGGTTGGTCCGGCACCTGCTGTCGCCCCGAGAGCTCGTTAGCCCGTCAGAGTCCTAGCTGCTGTCTCTTAGTTCTTACCCAGGGCCCTTTCAGCACACCAACCCAGCGCTTGGTGTTCGGTGTGCCCTGTGGGCTCTGGCTTGTGTGTCTGTGTTCTCCTTCATTCTGCTCTCCCTACTTTCCATGTGTCTTCACTTCTCTGCTTCAAACCCAGCATTAAACATGAAGACACCAGCTTACAAGTTGGAGACCCCTTCGTGTTGCTTCTCTGCCGTCTGCGCTCACTGCGTTTGCCCATGTTCTTGCTCAAACTGCTGTGGGGCAGTGGCAGAGCTGCCAAGTCAGCTGGTGGGGGGACAGAGAGCGCAGTGCAGAGCGAGGGTGCTGTGCCCCTCATGCCATGTCCAGAAACACCGCCGTCCAAGCGGGAGTGGTGTCTGCCTCCTGCTTTTAATGGGCTCCCTGTGTCTCACGAAGAGCCTCTTTCTGGGCTGTGGAAGCACTCCGTGCATAATTGAGGTGTTGACACAGGGCGATGTGCCCGTGGGTGTTTGTGGGCCGTCAGCGCGGTGAGTGTGAAGTTACTTGTCTCACTTCATTCCTTACATTGAGACAGGGTCTTGCTGAGTTGCCCACCCTGGCCTTGCGCATGTAATCTTACTGCCTCAGCTTCCCAAGAAGTTCTCAAGGATTACAGGCATAGTTTTTTAAAATGAGAAATTTTATTTTAAAAAACTATTAGAGAAAAATATGAGTTTAAATTTCTGGGAATTTTTAATCAGTACGAATCATCCGTAAAATATGTTAACAAGCCTTCAAAATTTCAGCAGGAAAAGATGTATGTATTTATTAAGCATTTAATATTTGGTAAAACTAAAATATTCATTTTGATGGGCTCAGCAAATGATACTATAGTTTTATATCAAAGTATGGTGCATATCTTGAGCTCCCTTTTTTAACAAATAGGATCAAGTTGAATTGTATAAAATTCAGGTAACTGTTGTGTGGTTTTATATAAATGCAATACAGTGTATTTATTTGAATTTCTGATTTTATGCCAAAGAATTTATTGACATGGCAAAGCATAGCCTATAATGTAATTAAGTAATGTATGTCATAGATCATCTGTTTTCCTAGACTTAAGCCCTCTTTCCACTCCTCTGCTCTTCTAGTACCTGTATGCATATATACATATACACACATATTTATACATATATATAGAAATATACACATGTATTTATATATATATATATACATATACACATATATAAATTTTTCACACAATCTTGAGTTTAAACCAGTTTTCACTAAGTTTAGCTATTCTGTTATGTCAAAGAGGTAAAAATTATAGCATCAGATTACTATTTGTGGTAAACTTAATAGTGCTGAGTTTTATTGTAAATATGAACGTCCAATTATTGTATTATCTGTATACCAAAAAATAGTAGACAGCCACAGATTTAAGTCAGCTCAGGCACCCTAATCACTGTCTGTGCTATTATTTCTTAAGTACCTGGAACTGAAAATAGAATACAGATATTTTATCAGCAAGTGATTTCTTGCTGAGGAAGGTCTTTGAAAGTCTCTGGTGTTTATACACCCACGGTGCCATTCCAGCTATCCCAGAAATGTCAATATGACGTGTTCTGACACATTTAAGAAAAGTCTTTCTCTTTGTTCTTTCACTTGCATCATCAACAAACACAGAGATACTTCCTTTTGGAAGCACAGTGAGTGTTGAAGTGACTTGATAGCATTTAAAACTTGGTGGAGTATCAGTGTGGAAAGCATGGACGGGGCTTCAGTTTGCTGTCATTTATAGATGCTTGAGTTTGCAAGGAGAGTGCACCTTGAACCCTTGTCAACTTCCCTTCACTGTCAGGACTTTCCAAGTCAGCTTTCTGTGACTGGAATATAATAGATGAGAGAGGCAGCTTGAGCAGAAAAGAGATTGATTTGCTTCACACAGTTGGCCATGTTCTTTCTGGACTTGTCACAAGGAAATACATCATAGCCAGAGTTAAGGCAGAACTCCTTAACTCACGGTGGCCAAAAGGAGGAAAAAAAGGAGGAGAGATGTAAGCCCACTTTCTCCTAGGGTTTCCAGTGTTCTAAGAGCTCTCATTAAGCCCCGCCTCTTTAGCCCCCCACCTAATAGCACCAAAGAAAAATCTGTTCCAAGAAGGGTGCATTTGTTGGAAAAAGATGTTGAGTTTGCAGTTCATAGTTATTACTGAATGGCACGTAAAAGCTTAGATTTATAGTGGTATTGATTGAGATCCTTTAACAGAGTAGACTCTAGCAAATGGTCCACGTTGGCCGTCCATGCACTGAAAAGCCAAAGGACCCAGTAGCATCTCAGTTAAGAGGTGAGAAGCCACAGACCAAGAGGGATAGAGATGTGGTGTCAGTCTGTACCTGAGGCCTGGAAACTCCCTGTTGAGTTACTGTTAAGTTTGCATTGAAAGGCTGAAGGACGTGGAGTATGATGTCCACAGGTGGATGCAGGAACACAGGATGCACCACCTAAAGCAGAGTGGAGCTTTTCAGACACAAGCCAACCATGCTGCAAGCCTATTGGCTGATGCCACCCACTTAGGTGGTCAGTTTGTGGGCCTTCACGCCAGATGGTCTGTGCAGTCACCCGCTTCCAGTCCCTTATGGAGGCGCAAGAGAGCTTTACTAATCTGCCGGACATCTCTTAATCAAGTCAAGTTGCCAAGTCCCAGTTAATGATCACAGTGTCAGTAGTTCGTCAGTACTTCGTTGTTTCTGAATGGGAGTTTACGTAATGCCAGTTGATAGAGGAGTGTTTTGAGAGATAGACCAGAGGAAAGAAAAGAAGAGATAAATATAATAGGTTCAAAGCCTGTAGAGAATGTGGTGTTACTGTTGTAGGGCCACTGTAACACAGTGCCACAGACTGAGCCGTGTAAACCAGAGAAGTCAGTTTCCTCACATTGCTAGAGGTTGGAAGTCCAGAGCCAAGGACTGGTTCCTAACGCATCCTCCTCCCGCGGTCTGCTGTTGCTCATTTTCTCCCTGTGTTGTTTTCCCACCCTTCCTCCTGATATGTCCCTGTGTGTGTTCAGATTCCTCTTCCTTATGTAAGGACATCAATCAGTTGCCTCCTCTTCCTGCAGGCATGTCTTTAGAGGTCTTACATCCAAATAGAGTTGCCTTATGAGGTGCTTGGGGAATAGGCCTTCAGCATACGAACAAGAGACACAAGATTCTGCCCACATAACAGTATTTGAAAATGTGTTGTCCTTGGCTTAAAGTAAATATACATTTGCAGATTTGTGATGAAATGCAGAACTCAGGTATCCCTGATGATGCACGTGGGAATATGTCTGTCTGGCTGCTGTTGCAGATTTTGCAACTCATACCCCACAGCTTTTCTATACACATAAAGGCCTACTTTGCTCTGCAGGTGTTTGTATTTTACTGAATTGTCGTCTCCTGCTTCTGTGGGGGTCAAGAGAGACGATGATGCTTTCCAGTTGGGCCTCCTAGCTTTGGTTGATGTTTGCTGAAACAAGTCAAAAACAAAAGCAGTTTTCAGCCCAAATCTTAAGCAGTTTAAGTACTATAGTAAAACCAAAACAACAACAAAAAATTTCGATTCAGAAGACCTAGATATTACTGTTCCTGTTAATTGTATAATCTTTGAGAAATCAAGTTCACTGCTATCAGATGTAATTTCCTCATCCTTAAAAAGATAAACTCCATCAGAGGAATATAAATGAGAGCAATTCTGTGAGTTTTAAAGGAGTCAAATAATTTGAATCATGGTGCCTTTGAATGAAATGCAATTTAGAGTTAAATCAAAGATTTAAACATTTAAAAAATACATATAATAGTATATATAATCCATTTAAAAAATACATATAATAGTATATATAATCCATGGATCAAAAACATAGTTGAAAAGAATTTATAAGGAAAATAAAATGTATAGTTGTAAGGTAAAGGAAATTTATAGAAAAAAAGAAAGTCTAAGATCTTGACTGTAGTTTCTTTCTTAAGAAACAAGAAAAAGAACAAATTAAGCCTACAGCAAATAGGAGAAAAAAGTAATAAAGGTTTGAGCAACAGTCTCTGTAATAGATAACTGAAAAATAGAGAAAATTGATAAAAGAAAAATGGTCATTAAAATTGATACATTTCTAACCCGACTGAGTAAAAATGTAGGAAGACAAGTTAGTATCATGAGAGTGGTAATACTACAAGGTATTCTATGAGTATTAAGTGAATAATATGCAAATATTATACATAACACTATGCCGGTAAAATCAACAATTTAACAGGAATGGACAAATTTCTTGAAAGAGATAGGTTACCAAGAAGAAATAGATATGACCAAAGTCATAAATGGCTTTCTATCTGAGAAATGATCTATATTTGTAGTTAAAGTCTTTCTCATGCAGAAGACTCCTTTCCCATAGGGATTTAGTTGGTTTTACCAAACAGTTGAGGGATAGTAATATCAAGTTTATACAAAATTTTCCAGAAAATTTAAAAGGGAAGAATGTTTGCCTATTCATTTTTTGAAGCTAATAATAACCTGCTGTCAAAAGCAAAGAAATACGAAGGAAAACTGTAGACCAATTTCCCTAATAAACATATATGCAAAAATTCTTCATATAATTTTAACAAATTTAAGAATCAATATACAGGGCTGGGGATTTAGCTCAGTGGTTCTGGCACTGGGCTTGCAAGTGCAAGGTCCCTTGTTCAGTCCCTGGTAACCACATACAGCAATGCCAGGCATGGTGGCTCACTCCTGTAATCCCAATACTTAGGCAGAAGCAGGATGATTGCTGTGAGTCTTGAGTTTCACCTGGGCTACACATTGAGCTCAGGGCCAGCCGGAACTACAAAGTCAGACCCTATCTCAAATACATACATACATACATACATACATACACAGTAATGTATTATTACTAACTAGAATTTATTCCAAGAATGTAACATTGATTTAGCACTTAAAAATAAATCACAGTAATTCACAGTATCAATAAACTAAGAAAGAAGCATCTCAATAGATGTAGGAAAAAAGTCAAGAATATCCAGTATTCATCTATGATTTTAAGCAAAACAAAATACTTTCCAATAAATTAGGAGTAGGTAAATTTAGCACATCTAGGACAAACATACATCTGATATGTTTTTTTTGTGTGTGTTTTTGTTTTTTTGAGACAGGGTCTCACTTGTAGTTCAGGCTGGCCCTGAGCCCAGTCCCAGGCTCATAGCAATCCTCCTACGTCTGCCTCCCAAGTGCTGGGATTCCAGGCATGAGCCATCACACTCAGCATTGGCATTGTGGTATGTGGTACTGATTGCCGGTGAGCATGAGTCTCCATGCCCTGCATTGCTGTATGTGCTTACTAGGGGATCGAACCCGGCCCCTTGTGCTTGCAAGGCAGATGGTGGAACCTCTGAGCTAAACCCCCAGTCAATACATATGATATCTTAATAGAGACAGACTCAGTGGAAAAAGACAGATACTTTCACAAAACAGAAATACTCACTTTGTTGTTCAACATTGTACTAGAAGATTTAACACTGTACTAGACAGTAATAAGAAAGACAATGTGCATAGATTTTTATGAAGAAATAAGTAAATATCCCATTTCCATAAAATGAGTATGTAGAAAATCTAATGGAAGATAGTAAAGTTTAATCCATTTGTTGCCTAATACAAGATAAATATACAAAAGATTGCAGAATACAAAATGTTTTAACAAGCTATTATAGAAACTAATAAAAATACCATTTCACTAGCAAAAAATAAAATACTTCTATGTCTGCCAGCAGATATGAAAGACATTCACAGTGAAAATTAAAAGTATATTGCTGAGAGTAATTACAGATGATATGAATAAGTGGAGGGATATATGCATAGATTAAGAGACTGGATAATTCTAAGATTATTTCTAAACTGTTGTATGAATTCATTACCATACTAATCACAGTCCTAACAAGCTGTTTTGTAGAAATTGACAAATTGATTATAAAATTCATAAGGAAATACAGCTTTGTGTGTAGCTGGAGCTGTGAATCCTGTGCCAGGGCAGGGCAGGGCAGGGCAGGGCAGCCTTCTCCGGTGACCTGGGCGATGGGAAGGTTGTGCCATTGCCCCTTTCAGCCCAGCACTTGGGAGGCTGTGGCAGGAAGACGAGACCAGGATTGCAGTTCATTGGTGGAGAGCCCCGGGCTCAGTTTCCAGCCTCCCACCCTTCGTCCATACTGTTAGCACCAGGATGAAAGGAGAGGGCCCAGCGAGGTTGCGCTTTGGCTGCCCTGGAGGGCGGTGGTTTGTCACAGGCATTGATATGTGTGATGCTGCGTGTGTTTTATTACGAACAGAAATCAGGACAGAGTTGCCAGTATTCTCCTCCCGTTACGTGGCATTCCTCTCTGATACACATCCATCTCAGATTTTACACAGAGCAACCCAAACCTCGCTGTGGTGTCCTTAGACTGTTCACAGAGAAGCCAAACACTGTGTCTGCTTCACACAGTGACTCAGCCTTTGTTTTCATCCCCAGTTTTAACCTAGAAATGAATTTTCTTAAATTGGAATCATTTAACAGCTCTTTTCCTTTCTTCATACAGCTCGTGCCTCCTTTTAAGCCTCAGGTAACATCTGAGACCGACACCAGATATTTTGATGAAGAATTCACAGCTCAGACTATTACAATAACACCACCTGAAAAATGTAAGTAGACGGCAACTTGTGACATTCTAAAGTAATTGAAGAGAGCAGTCTGTGTGAAAATGCTTCATCTTTTCAAGGTCAGATTCCGCAGTGATTTTTACTCTGTTCCGTGTAAGATTGTGGAGCTCTTGGTATGGAAACAGCAAAAGGTGGACACACAGCAGCTTTGCAGGGCAGGGACGGTGCCCTGTGAGCAGGTGTAGCCCGAGTCCGTGATCGTGCTCGATACCAGCTGCGAGCGTTCTGAAGCGCAGCCCCTTCCCGCCCCTGGTCTGTTCACCTGTCACCCTCGGTTGTGCAGTTCTGGGCTTTCCTGTACTGAATAGTTTTTAAATTCAGTATAAGTAGAGTTGCCCCTTTTGAATTAGCTTCTTTTACACACCCACTGAAGACATAATTTTGTTTGCTGTTAATATTGATACATATAAATTAATTAAAAATCTATTGAGATATATGTCCATGCGTACTTCAGATTACACACTCGTGTAACAGCCCCGCATTGTGAGAAATACCACAGATGAGTTAGTTTAATGAAAGAAGTTATCTGATGCAGCTTACAGACATTCTCATGCTGACAAGGTGCTTGTCTGCCCTTGATTTAGGAACGCAGATAGGATGTAGTTTGGGTGCCACCGAGGCATCTAAAGGAACGCTTCAAGACGCACGTCGTAGCTCCCACAGTGACGTGGGGTTTGTGTTGACTTTGTCTTTGCTCCTGTGCTCTGCTCTTCTCGTTGATTGGTGGAGCTGACCCAGAGCGGCCATGTGAGACCAGTGAGACCCGTGGTCCCAGCCCGCAGAGCTGAGTATGGCAAGGCGGACAGAAGTGCTCTGGGCTGTGTGTCCTCAGCCTGGCTCCACGGCTGTGCCACAGGGACCCGGGCAGCCCTGCGCCAGGTGCTTCCGGATACTTCTCTTTCTTTCCATTTTTAGACTTGCAAAAAATCAGTAATCCATTTTGAAAGTGGAGAAGTTGAAACCAAGGGGGAAATTGAGTGGCCAGGGTCCCCAGTTAGGGTCAGCCGCAACTAGGAGCAGGCATACCAGCGTGGCAGTGCCCAGGTAAGTTGTGAAGAGCCAAGGTGTTGAAGTGGGCCACTGTGCCATCACTGGAATTGGGAGCACTGAGGCCAGGCTGTGAGTCCCAGGCACATGGCTGTGGGCTGTCCATAGGAGTACTGGACTCAGGCCCTGGCCCCGGCCCCGCCTGGAGGCAGCAGTATAATTGTTCCCAGTGCTGGGCAGCACCAATGGGCAGTGCAGCCACTGGGCACTTCCCACCATGGAGCAGTTGCCAGCCCTGGCATTTGGTCAGACTTTCAGCCTTCCAGTGGCTCCTTTCACACGCTGCCCATTTGCCCTGGCTCACAGCCTTGGCAGGCCAGGCCTGTCCACCTCTCTGGCTGCATCCTATTCCTTTTTCCCCTGGTGCCCTGCACTCCCGCCAGACCTTGAACCTGCCATCCTTCCCTGTCCCTGTGACTTTGGTGTTCCCTGTCCCCTCTGCCTGCAGTGCCCTGTGGCAGATGTCTGCACGCAGCTGGGTTTTCAGCTCCTCGCAGCACAGCCACACCCCTCCCCTTCACCGCTCACCCACCGTCCTTGTTCCTTGTTTTTCTGCTTTCTGTGTTTTCTGTTTCCTGCCTCTAAGACTGAGAAGCGCTGAGAGGAAGAATCTAGCAAACCTTAACCCCTGCCCCTGCGGGCCCAGCTCCTGGCCCAGCAGAGGTGTTCAGGGAGTGCAGCAGCGAGGAGGCATTTGGGAAATCTCTTCTAGTTCAACTCACTGTGAGTTTGGAAGTCAGCAGGACAGATAGGGTTTGTGAACAAAAGGTAGTGAGTGAATTTTTTTACTGCAGAAAGTTAAAAGCATAATCTTGGTTTGGGAGGCAGAGTGACGAAGGACTTGGACTTGGGGGACCTGCCTCTTGCCCTGTGTCTGCCACCCAAAACCCAGAGTAGCCAGTCTGCACCACCGGCTCTCTGTACCCATCACAGAAGGGTACAGGCGGCCCAGGGTGAAGCGTCCGTAGCCGGAGGTGTGGCAAGTGCAGGGGACGGCCTAGAGATGTGGCTCAGAAAGACCACAGCAGACCAGCTCGAGAATCATCTTGACTGTAAGCGAAGCAGAAACTGTTGCAAATACCTCCATCACTATTCAGTGATGTTTTCATGACTGATTAGAATTCAGAACCACTATCCTGGGGAGAATATCTGAATATCTGAGCCACAGCCCTCCTGCACTCTCGTCGTGGTTGTCTGGAGAAGCATTTTCACTCGCGTTCAGACCCTACAATCAGACTCGGTGTGGAAAATGCCTCCAGGCCTCGGCCCTGTGGAGAGCACAATCCGAGCCCCGTCCTGAGTGTCACTTGTGAACAGAAAGGCCATCACGGAGCTTTTCCTAACGGGCCACACTTCTTCAGACACAGCAGAACACGTCTTTCCAGACACAGGTCACGTGGCAAAGCCTTGAAAAGATAGAGGCGGGATCCACTCGAGACGAGACAGGTCCAGGAGAGCCCGGGTGGGGCCCCAACTCCCCATGTGGCTGGGACCTGGGCCGGGCGGTTTTGCTGCAGGGCCCAGACACACGGACGAGGCTGGGCACTGTGGGCCGCTCGGCAGAGGCCCAGCTCAGCACAGCGCGGTGCTCGAGGCTCCCAGGCCTGGGCCCCGTCTCACCAGGTGGTGCCTGGTCAAGGGCAGCGGTTTCAGTTTAACACCCCCAGATGAATGGAATCAGTTCCCTTCAGGGGAACGTGAGAGGGCGTCAGTGAGCCCCTGCTGTGTGTGCTGAGCCCGGCCTCGGGGAGCGGAGTGGAGCGAGGCTAGAAACAGCCCTGGCCCTCCAGCACGCTCCGCTCCGACGTCCGCAGCAGGGCTGTGCGTGGCAGTTGTCTTCCCACGTGCCACCTTGCTTTTATAAAACAGAATGGAGCTATTTTTTAGAACAAATCAGCAGTTAAGAAAAGCAAAATGTTCCATTTTCTACAAACAGCTGCAGAACATGCCAGATTGTCCTCACTGGTGTTAATTAATTGAACAGATTTTGGAATATGTTGTCTTTCGCTATATCCATTAATGGCCCTCTGCCTTCTTAGAGAAGAAGGGAGTTTCTTTGCGATCTAGGAGCTTTTATTGCCATGTAATTACATGTGTTGAGTGCTCTAAGAAAACTGGGCGATTGACAAGCTGCTGGGATCCAGACCCTGACTTGGCTGAGGACAGTGGGACGTTGTGCATTTCCGCTCAGACGTGCTGGTCCTAATGTAGTTCTTGTCGCCACTGTGGTCACCATGCCTGAAGCCCATTCACAGCCTTGTCTGCTGGGCGCCGCCCCCACTTCCAGGCCTGAGGAGACAGAGCCGCAGTGAACAGGGAGGGCTGTGGCATTAAAGCACACCCGGGCGTTGCCCTCCAGTTTATCTGTGGTGCGTAGATGTCTTCCTGTGAGATAGGCTGCGTTTGTTACTGAAGTGAAGGTAGAGGCTGTCTTGATCCTCGGCTGGCGCCTGCAGTCGGTATGCAGAAAGCTGGAGGCCCGAGCTCGGGCAGCTCCTGCCCCTCACCGGCTGAGGCAGGACAAGTGCCGGCTCCCCACACTGTGTCCAGGGCTCGCTGTGTGTGTTTGCTGTACAGAAACACTCAGCAAAACAAAGCTGTTCGTGGGGAAAACTGTCTCTTTGCTGTGCGATTGGCACCTGTCAGAATCCACACAGATTTCAGCTCCTTCTCTCTCCATAGAGAGGCATTGGTTCCACTGGTAACTCCGAAGCTGCTACCTTCTCAGGCCCTCGGGTTTGTGTGCCTGGAAATCCTGCTGGAGGCCTTGGTCTAGGGCCACACACTGATGGTGTGCTGGGTGTGGGGGCAGAGCCCCACCTCCAATGACATTAGAGGTCTCAGATTCAGGTCAAGTGAGAATCCTCTGTGTTAAGAAGTTACAGAAAAGACGAGCAGTAAGCAGAGAAGAAAAATGTGTGTCTGCTGTTGAGACAGTGGCACAGTGCTCTTCTTACAGAGGGCGGGGTCACCGCACAGTGCAGTGTTCTGTTCCCTAGTTTTCATCTCTTTCTATGAAGTGATTAAAATCTGGAGAGGCTGGAAAAATGAAATGAACTGGCAGTGTACCCCTTCTGGATCTGAGGAAACAGTTCTTGTGCTGGAAGACAAGACAGCAGGTGGGGTGTCTGACAGGTTCCCTCACCTTGGTGGCAGGACATCACAGAGTCCAAGGGACTTGGAGTCAGCTGGGAGACATAACGTGTTCCCCCAGCCTCAGTCACCAGAGGTACTTGCAGGACTGTTGTGCTGGGTGGCTGGTACCACTGGTGGAACAAACAAATCCAATCACTTTGTCAGCCTTTGTACTAATAAAATCAGTAAAAAGCTTCCTGATGGGCCAGTCATGCATGTACCACCAGTGGTTCAATATGTCAGCAGTGAGATTCATGATCTGTGACCTCTCTTGAACCTATTCGCAGGTAGCACTTCCACCTAGACAGGGCGGGCCAGCCCCTGGGTGCTCTGATCTGAACTCTGCTCACCTAGGGCAGGTGCCTGGGGGTGTCTCACGGACATGCACCTTGTTGTCACAGTAGCTTTTGAGAGAGTGGTGTGGTGATTTGTGATCTTTTTGTCTGATTGGTTTGTTGGTTTTCTGTGGTGCAGTGGATCCTCAGTTAAACCAAGCTGACATACGAACAACTTGGGTTATGTCCAGAATTTCACTTATAAATTACGACCAAAGTCTTGTGTCGCGACCCAGATGATGGCTGCCTATGCTTCCAGATGGTCTCAGATAACCATTTAATCCTTCAAGAGTCTGGAGGGAACATGACAATGTCCTTTGCTGCGTGAAGTTCATTGAGAAATCCTGGGCCGGTGTCCTATGAGGACCCTGAGCTCAGCCTGTGCACAGCAGAGAGACTGGACGCTGTGAAGAGGAACCTGAGCCTCCTTTGAGCAACCTGAGTTCCAGCCAGCCTCAGGAATGAATTGATGTCATGAGGGAAGGGCCCACTCTATTGGTGATTGAACTGGGGCCTTTACACTGAGCTAGTAAGCATTCCATTGCCCGGCTGAACTCAAGTGTGCGGTCCTCCTGCCTCATGAAGTGAGGTTATTGCCCGTTGTTCCTTATTAAAAACTGTTTTCCTCTATAGCATTTTTTAGTTTCATTGAACCTTGAAATTCTGATATCCGATTCTGTATTACTATTTCCTCACAGACTATGTGTTTATGAAAAATAGATGCTATAAAGTGGAATTACTGCATGTTTTTTGGATACACATGTTGATGGTGCTGAAGTCCCTATTAATCCTTCTTGTGTTAGAAATGTAAAAGTCTACACCAGGTATAATGTTACCCAAAATAAACATAAAATTAAAATAGCTGTTTCTTGCCCACAGATGATGAAGATGGTATGGACTGCATGGACAATGAGAGGCGGCCGCATTTCCCTCAGTTTTCTTATTCTGCAAGTGGACGAGAATAAGCCTCTTTCATTCTGCTTCTTCACTGTCACCTTAGATTTATTACTGAAAGTGATTACTGGACATCACCACCAGTCCTCGCTCTGACAGACAGCAGGGCGCCTTCCGACCTCCCAGACCAGCCCAGGGTCTCTGCCCCGCCACCTCTCACCCCACGAGAACACACACGTACACAGACACACTCCCATTTTTGTTTTTGCATGAAATTGTATCTCAGTCTAAGGTCTCATGCTGTTGCTGCTACTGTCTTACTCTTATAGCAACTTTAAGGAGTCATCTTACGATCTGTGGAAATCATGAGCCCACATTGTTCATTTGTGCACAGATTGGCATCTTGATCTTTTAGTTTTTTGTTTTTACCCTAACAGTGAAGGCTAAATGAGATACACTGATTCTAGGTACATTTTTTTTTTAACTTTCTAGAAGATAAATCAAAAACTAATTAGACTAAGAAGATTTAGTTTCTATTTTCGAACAAGCAACTGTGGGAGGGTGGTGATGCGCTGTGCACAGGTTTCGTAAATCGGATCTGATCAGTGCAAAAGTAAGTGTGTGTCGCTAAGACGTGACTGGAATCCATTAGGAAGCCTCTGAGAGGACCGAACAACTGCTAAGATACACATAGGTCTGTTTAATTCCTGCTGAGTGCTGCGGAGGAAGCCTAGGACCGCCCGTGGACGTCCAGATTTCCTGGGCAGCTCTGGGCCAGTGGAGACTGCTCTACCGAGAAACGAAGGCACGTGCACAGAGTCAGTCATTAAAGGGTCGTAGGACACTCTGCGCCAGAGAGCATTGTCCCTGTCCGTGGGAACCTTTTCCCTTCTTGGTATTTATCACCTCTGATGGCTGAAGAATGTAGACAGGTGTAATGATCCTGCTTTCACCAAATTGTACACCAAGGTAAACCAACAGGTGTTTGCCTTATTAGTTTTAATTTTTTACTTTTTCAGTTCTAGGTGATTAGCTTTTTCTCAAATGTTAAAACTTTGAATGTCCTTTGATGATTTTGTTTATATTGCAGTAGTATTTATTTTTTAGTGAAGAGAATTGTATGTCATGTTAGCAAAATGCAGCTCCAACTTACATGAAACAGATTTACTGAGTTTCTTTTGACCCATATGCAAGGAATGTACACGCTGATGAGAATCATGCACTTTTTCTCCTGTGTAAAACAACCTTTTTGATAAGGCTCTGAAATTGTTGATTAGAACTTGGCTTTGGGAGAGGAGATGCCATCATCTAACCCCTTGGTGCTGAAAGTGAGAAAGTCAGCTATTCCTGTCAAGGGGTTAATGAAACAAATAGCTGTTATTTGTTTACTTGAGAATGAAAATATTAGGATGACCTGGCAACATAACATAATGAAATTGAGACCTGAGTGATGTTAAGAGATGAACTTTACATGGAAAAATGAACACATTGCAAGCATTTATGAAGTAGTCAGTAAAGGATAACAGCCTAGTGTGTTTCTTCCGATCAAGGTACATTTATCACTGAATTAAGCCATCAGGGAAAAC
The DNA here is from genome assembly GCA_004026965.1 of Petromus typicus. Lineage (NCBI taxonomy): Eukaryota > Metazoa > Chordata > Mammalia > Rodentia > Petromuridae > Petromus > Petromus typicus. Next base: position 42,869 of record PVIR01005537.1, read on the forward strand.
AAAACAGAAAGAACACCTCTAGCTTTTCTTTTTCTGTACATACTCATGTCTCTCACTGAAAGGAGACATGTATGCAAACCTCATCTTTCTCCTTCATTAATGATGATCTTTAGATTAAACCCTTTGGTGCTAGGAGCTGGCATTTTCCAAAGCAGCCTATGAAGTCCAAGGGCTGGAGCCCTGCCTGTGGTGAGCAGGAGGGCGCGAGCCCCCTGGAGTGATCATGGAGACGAATTCTAGCTCAACTCTGACAGCTCCCAAACGGAAGACAACGTCGTGACCTAGTATTATGATTGCTTTGTGTGAGAGAGAGAGCAAGTGACTGTCTGGTAGGGCGGTTCATATCCATATGCAGATGTCTTAGCTTCTTGACGCTGGAAGTGTGGATTTATAGCTCTGAAACCACTGCTGGCGGTGGGTGGGCCACTGGGACTGACGGGGGTTAAAGGGCATTTTATTAAGGCAGCTAAGACATATTCAGACATAGATTTTATCCTAATTTTTCATATTCCTACCTGAGTGACGTTCATCCTTAGTATTAAGTAGGAAGTTACAGTAAATGGTAGTTCATTCTCACATCTATAGATTAACTTTTTTTCACTTGGAATTATGTTGAATGTTTCACAATGACGAGAAAGTAGACTAGAAGGTATGTCTTTTAAGTTGTCTTGCATCCATTTTCTAAGAAAGAAACGGGAGAAGAGGAGAAAGCTGAGACTGGCTGATGTTCAGAGCATTTGTTCCTTCAGAGGGAAAGCATGACACTGTACACTAAGCACAGAGCTTTTTGTTTTGTTCTTTATTTCCCCCCAAATCTTAAAGTGATTTATATAACCTTGGCCAAGGATATTTTGTAAAGATTAATGATGGGCACTGACAGTGCCCGGGCTGGCCACTCCTCACAGCTGGCCCTCAGTCCCCAGCCACGCGCAGAGCCCAGGCGTCCCTCTGAGAGGCTGTCGGGGCCCCAGCAGGTGTGTTCTTGGCTTAAATTTTGAGAACCCCTCCCTTTCACTCCCAGATCTCGGTCATCTGTCATGAAGGCATAAGATAGCACAGAGGAAGGTGTGCAGAGGGAATTCTGTGAAACCTTGCCCATAGTTGTAGTTTGGGGTTCTGGCAGGTGGAACAGCTGGGAACCTAGAATCATCCTGTCCAAATAGAGTTCCAACTTTGCAGACTCCAGTTTGTACTGTCATGAAGTTTGACCTCTTGTCACAAGGCAGCCATCTTGGAGGAAACTGGCCACTTCTGCTTGGATTGTTTGGTAAGGGTTGCTCGCAGCTTTGCTTTTTACACTAATTACATAGCATTATTCCAGTATGTTTTCCATTTCCCATACCTGATTTCCGGCTTTTCAAAGCTGACTGTTCTTGCGGGGCCACTTGCTTCTTCTAGAGTACAAAGGTGAGGGCCTCCCTTACTAAGTGCAGGGTCTCTATACTACACCTCAGTGTACACACTTGCTGCTACCGTTTGTACTGTCTACAGTAGAACTTCCTTATCTTGCTCCTGGTAGTGCATTACAGGCAAGCATGAAATGTAAAGTATTTATTTAAATAAAAAGAAAACCTCTAAATTGGTAATTGAATTACCTCCCTGTAGCTTTATAGTTTGTGACATTTCTTGACCTTGCTAGTTCTTTCATTAGATCCACGAAAGATTTGGTCATCTGGTTAAGGATTTTAAGCAGACGCAATTATGAACCCAAGAAACTGTATTACTCTTACTGTTGGTCATACTAAAACTGTTTCTTTCCTTAAGTATATGACCCACAAGGATGTGAACTAACTACAAGAAACTGTTTTGTACACTGTACATCCTTAGTATTTTTACACGTATCTGATAGGGATGCACATTATTTTCCTTCGTACAGACAGCTTAAATAAAGCACTATGTCAATCTGCTACTTCTCTGTTTGTTGTTGTCGGATGTGGTTCTGTAATCTCAGAAAATTATATACCGTTCTTTTCTGGGAAAAAAAATTTTTTTAACACCCCCAATTTGGTATTAACTGATCCAGAGTAAGATGTGAAGGGAAAATATGTAAATTCTTATCTCAGAAAACTACATGGGATTTTTACTTCAGTAAAATGACATTAGTGCAGGTACATGAACTTTGATGAAAGGCTGCTTCCAAAGGGAAACGCTGGGCTCGGCATTGGGACAGACAGATGCACTGTGAACGGGGACGGAGCGGAGCTCAGGCGGGGACTCCTCAGCCCCGACCATCTTCTCAACAGATGCTTTGGAACTCTTAAGACGTGTAGCTCATCCCTGAAGTCTTCCTGGTAGCGTGTGGCTGTGCACACTTCCTTCACGAGAGTGTATTTTCCATACTTCATGGCAGTTATGAACTTAAGGGTAGGAGGTGGGTAGGGTGGCTGGAGTACATCTGACTTGTGTTGACTCATTCCAAGTGGGGCCTTTTTCTGATTTTACCTCATGAAGCTGCTGTTGTAGAACTTGGCTCTGATCCTGTGACTCATCCGGAGAGTGGAATGGCTTTGGGGCCAGAGTCAGGCGTCTGTGTGTGTCATACAGCCAAATGTGCAGGCATTTATGTGTGCTCTTCTCCCAAAACCACTGGGGTTGAAGATCCAGGAGGCTGAAATAAAAGTGACCTCTATAATTCTTTAAGGTGCTATTTTTAGAGTATTGTATAATTTATTCACAGTATACCGAAAACAGAATTAAGGACAGTTAAAATATCTTATGTGACAGCCTCTGTGTCTGGCACATGTGAGGAAATGGAAAACTTCTCTGTAGAAGTACTGCTGTCTCAGGCCGAGTGCTCCACAGATGAGGACGGACTCCGAGCCTTGCGCGGCGAGGCCTGGCCCTCTAACGTCATGTCGGTGTTGACCAGTCGGTTGGTCAGTCAGGAGAGGACCTGTCCCAGATGCAGCCACACCCTTGGTGTTTCATTGTCCTCAGACACCACAGAATTTTCAGTGTCCATTTTTATTCCTTTAGAGCATTTGAGGGCTTGACTGTGTATAGTAGAAATACTATTTTAGACTAAAAAAACGATCCGTGTACAGATATTTGATATACTCTATAAGTAAATTTTCTAATTTCACTAAGTACATTTGTAGGCTCAAGTACTGCTATGGGGAACAAAACCTGACACCACTGAGCCAAAGATGCTTTTTTGTGTGTTTTTGTGTTGTTCACAGAATGGAAAGAACAGTGCTTCCTGGTGTCTCCTGGGTGTGCACACAGTAGTAAGTGAAACGGTGGATGTTGATGAAAGGCAAATAAAGATGAAGGATGGCGGGTGGATCGTAAGAAGGGAAAGGAAAGTGGATGGCAGGAACCGGTCTGGTCCTTAGTACACTTCGACCTATTCAACACACGTGCCTTTGGGTGTGCTTTGTTCATCACTGCTGCAAGATAAGGAAACACGACAATTCAAGTCCTTAAAAAGTTCATTTATTAAAATTCCTGTGTATAATCCAGCATAAAAAGTGAGCATATCTAAAAACTGACTGGAAGCCATTTCTGAGAAGATCTCGAGAGCGGCCCTTGGTCGGGGCCAGACCCAGCGCGAGTGCGCGATGCAGGCAGAGACCGGGCACGTGGACGTGCGCGATGCAGGCCGAGGTGGTGCTGCCCTGGGAAGGTCGTGGTGTGTCGAGGCACACTGAGTACAAACCGGGTGAATGTAAATATCTCTTTGTAAATCGTTTATTTCACTGTTTCATCCAGGTCAGCAATCAGATTGTGGCATGCTGGGTAACTGGAAAAAATGATAATAAAAAGTTTAAATCCTGTTTTTTAATGTGATTTTTCTTCTCATTTGCTGGCTCAGTGACCTTTTATTATAACATTTTGATGAAAACATTGGCTAAAAATGTGCCATATATGTGTGGTTGCATGAAAAGTCTCGCCCTGGCCCAGTGAGATCCCCCCGGGTGAATCCAAGCTTGGCTGTTGGTTTTAATGCTTCCAGCCTGAAAGCGGGCAGCGCTGCAGACGTGTATCCCTCTGCCCAAGAGCATGTGATGTGGAGGCTGGCTCCTCGACAGGGGCCGAGCTCGTGCCCCGTCTTCACACGCATCAGGCCTGCGGGGTGAAGTCGGCTGCGGGCCTCTGAGAAGTTCCTGAGCAGTGAGACCGCTGAAGCCACCAGCATTTTGGCTGCAGTTCACGATAGCAGAGCTCCATTTTCACGTGGGAGCCTCCTGCTGCCTGCCTGCCGAGAGGGAGTCTGCTGCGCTGTGGCCTCAGTTTTAAATAGATACTGAGTGCCTGAGGGCGGCCCCGTGCCCCTGGGTTTTGGAAAGAGCCACACCCAGCAGTGACGGAACGACGAGCCTGTCCCTGGGGCTGCCCCCCTCAGCCTCACCCCACAGTACACAGCGCAAAGCTTGGTTATGTCCTGGCTGCACCTCTGGGAGAAGGAGGTCGGGGAGAGGCCAGGGCGGGGTCTGTCTGCCCCAGTCTGCGCTCACAGACAGGAAAGCAGTGTGGGCCGGCCAGCGTGGAGCTGGGAACCCGGCTCGGGCGGCAGCAGTGGGCCTGGTACCCCCCACCGGGGTCCCCGAGGCGGGCTCACAGCTCAGCTGTACCAGGATTACTTCAGGATTTTCAGGTTGGGACAGAGTGAAGCTGAAGTCATTGTTTATTCAGGTGAAGTCTCAAAGGCAGTCTTTGCCTTATGTTAGTATGTGAGACTTAAGGGCTTCTTAGCAACCAACCGTGTCTAAGTAGAAGGAAGGATTTCCGCGTGCGGTAGCTGGGTCTCAGGCCTGGGTGGGCACCCCAGGGAACCAGTGTCCCGGAGCTCAGGACAAAGTGATAGGACTGAATGTACCTCCCACCCTATGGGACCGGTGGAGGCTGCAGTTCGCTAACGGCCTGGCTGCCTCCAGTTCCCACCCCAGGAGGGTAGGGGAATGAGGATGGGCATAACCCACAATGACCCTATTAAAAGAGAAATGTGAGAGGAATTTGGGTAGGAAACAGTCACATGATACAGAACAGACAGACCGGAAATACAGCAAAATGGGTTGGCAGGGTTGCTTCACGTTTTTTAACCTAAGCTCTGGGAAACTGGTATCTTTCCCACCAAGTCCTCACAGGGCCCCCAGGGCCCCAGGGCCCAAGGCCATCCGGGCATTTATCATCCGCACATCCCTTTGCTGCCAGCTCTCAGACTGAGTGGTCACCGCCAGGCGGGGCGGCACAGATGGGAGGTCCCTGACCTGGGCAAATGGGAGTCAGCCCGGATTCTACCCCTGGAGCCAAGCGGCCGTCCCTGTCTTGACTGCGTTTTGGAGCAGAAGCCCCGTCCCCCTCAGGGTCACGTCACAACCTTCCGCTCACATGCTGGCCGGGCTTAGCTGTGCTGCCCGCCCTGGCTCTGCTCAAGCTTTCCTTCCTAGCTTGTTTTCGTGCCTCCCCCATCCAGGAGGGTGGGCGACCGGAAGCGGCCGGCCCTAACCGGCTGGCCGTTCTGCCATCGTCTCTCGGTGAGTCAGAATGCGCGTCTCCAGCAGGCTCGGCCTCCACCCCGAGACCCCAGGCTGCCAGCCCGAAGGGACAAGCATGGGGGGCGTGCGGCGGTCGGGCCTGCAGTCCGAGCCCGGGGCCCGCTCTCCGAGGCCGCGGCATCCGCCCTCCAGGATTGCGACCTCGGTGTTGCGTCCTCCTCCGTCCATGCAAGCTGCTGCCTCCCGAAGGGAAGCCGGCCCGGGGCTGGGGTTCGGGGCCAGGGTCGAAGAGGTGGGGAGCTGAGGTGTGAGCCGGAGCAGTGCGGCCTCCATGCCCCTCTGAGCTGGCTGGCAAAGGCGCGCCTCGGTGGGGATCAGCAGTCCACCGGGAGCCGCCAGGGTGTGACACCTCCTCCCTGCCGCTGCAGAGCAGGTCTGCCCCCGTCACAGGTGGCCCTGAGCCTCCCTGCCGAGCTGTGTCCCTGGCTCCTCTGCCCCTCACTCCTCCGGAGTCTGGCGCTGCCAGCTGCACATTGGGGCAGCAGTTCGGTGAGGTCACTGCGCACAGCCTCTGCTCCAGGCTGCAGCGGGGTTCAAGGCCCTGCTCCCCTCCACAGGCGCGGGCGGGCTCCCTGGCTTCCGGAGCAGGCCAGGTGGCAGGGCCCACACAGAGACTTGGGACTGGGCGTGCGCAGGCTGGAGGCAGAGGGGTTGGCGTCAGGGGGGCTGGTGGCCACAGGGAGCTGCGCAGGTTCCTTTGGAGATGGGGATCGGAGTTTGCGTCTCCCTGCTCCCCGGAGTCCCCAAGTCACCAGCACCTCCTCCGCACACGGGCAGGTGTCTGTGTTTTATGTGAATCATGTTTCCATGGTAAATAGCTTTTAGACTTCCCAAAGGACAGACAGCGTCACCAACAGCAGAGTGGAGCCTCTGGCTGCTCGTGTTTGAAAGCGTTAAAAATGAAGACAACATTGACATTTGGGGTTGTAATGTGACGGAATTATAGTCTTTTAAAGGCAAGAACCACTTATCTACACTACATGTAATATTCAGTGTTTTGTTCACTTGTCTAATTGGATTAAAATATTTAGCTCCCTTTAAAATCTCAATTGTGAATTTATATTGCAAAATGTAATGTCTGACTCAGGAAGCAGTAAGTGGAACAAACGTATTTGCAGCATATAAAATCCAGTTCATTTTCCTCCCGAGGTTCTTGTTCTGAAAGTGTTCGCTCTCGGACACAGTGAACTGTTACAGCAGAGCACGCCCGGCGTTAGCCCAGCCCTGAGCACTTTCCCAGATCCGTCATGTGCAGGTCGCCTGCTGGAGAAACACAATCACGCGCTCCGGATTCGACTTGGTGGGCAAGTTCCTCCGAGGATCTGAGACCCGTCTGTGAGCAAAGGAGCACCTGGGGTCTTATGTCATTCTTTAAAACCATTCAGGCAGCAGGGAGTTAATGACATTTTAGCTGCATATGTTCAAGTTTATTTTAAAAAAATATGCAAGTCACTTTGGTTGACAGTGTCTTGTACACAGTTTTGAAAGAATCAGGGCAAACTTTAACAGAGTCAGTTTTTATTTGAAAAATATTTTCTGGGAATGTATCAGTGTTTATTTTTGAGACTGACAATTCGGGTGAAAATCAGGATAAAAACAAAAAAACAACAATTTGGTTGAAATCAAATTGTTTGTTTTCATCTATTTAGAACTCTATCCAAAAAATCTTGGTTCGGGAGGAGGCTTTGTGATTTATTTTATTCAGTGTATTTGCTGTTCTATTCAGGCACCATCTGTCTTGCAGGTAGCTAACTTTGTGGGAACCCTGAATTCCACTGGGCAAAGCCCCCCAGGCTGCAGGAAGGGCCGAGCGAGGTGATGGCCTCTATGCCCCATCCCAGGCCGCTGGACCACCCTCTTCTTACAAGCAGGCTCCTCAGCTGGACAAGGGCCTCTCGTCTCCCTCCGCCTCTGCTGCCCGCAGGCCTCTCCTTCCTCCGCAGTCTGTGTCTGTTCCTCTTGCTTGTTTTTCAACTCCATTCTATGAGTCCTTTGGTGTAATGAGATAATGTCGATGATCTTGAATATAATCACATATGGCTGCTGGATCCATGCACAAGTTTAAATCAAATTAGAAAGTAAATTCACTGCCAAGAATGCTTAAAAGTCATAGGGCCAACTGATTAACCACTGACAAGTCAGCTTCCGACTCTGTTTTCTAAACTGTAAGTGATTCATACGAAGGGCCGGGGAGGGAATCCCTCCCCAGCCTGAGCACCAAGGACGGAACCGACAGCCGGTGCAGGGCCGAGGCCCTCCGAGCCGCCAGCAGCTGCACGGAGTCATTACTGAATCAGTGCAGGCACGTGTCGGGGTTCCGGAGGATGCTGTCCTCGGACAGATACTTTCTGTTCTTCCTCCCGTCCCGATGCCATTCTACCCAAGAACAGACTCTTCCGCACTAGCTGCCTCTGCACTTCCTGGACAGATGTCAGGGCCGGGTGCCTGGCTGGAGACCCTGAGCCTGCTTCAAGCAGTCAGGCCTGGCCTAAGCTGCCTGGGGCCCCTGGGCTTCACCCTAATGCCAGCCTGCAGCCGCCTCACCCAGGATGCGGCCTCCCTGAGCTGGAGCCTTGTCTCACTGGGAGATGGTATGTACCCACAGAGCACAGGGGGTCCAGTCATGGCCACGCTGCACCAGGGCCTCACTGTCCCTGCTTCTCTGTGAGGGCAAGGAGAACCGTTTCACAACCCGAAAGGCATTTCCCCCAGGGAGGCAGGGGGCAAATGCAGCCATTGTGTTCTGTCCTCCTGTATGGACAGCTCACCACGCAACAGCAGCCTGGACGTCACGACACCTGGGCACGACCAGGACTAGCTCACAGCCAGACCCGTGGCTGTATTTCAGAATGAAGCAGAAGCTATTAAGAATAATCATGTCTTCTGAACAGGCCAGATTCTTCCTGTGAGAGGTCACAGGGCACCTTGAGCAGCTTGTCTGACCTTTGCTCAGGGCAGCAGCCTCCAGATGAATGAAGGAGCGCATTGGAGGGACGTGACTCAGCTTGGAGCAGCTGCCTGGGCCAGAAAATATCTCTCTCTTTTGGGTACTGAGTGGACAGAGATTTTTAGTGTTTAACATGCAAAATTAAGCCATTATGCTTAATTCATCCAGATTGAGAAAATGGGAGCCTTTAGCAAAACCATCCCCAAGCCGGAGATGGAGACAGCTGTAAACCTCAGATGCCCGCGCGGCCCGGGGCAGTGTCCCCGGGAAGGTTGTATGGCCGATGGCCAGGAGCCCTTGGCCGCAGCTTCCCGGAAATACTTGCCTGGGTCACCTTTGGCAAACCCGGCCCATGGGCGGCAGGGACACATCACAGGGATCCAGGTGGCTGTGGTGAGGCCAGCACCACCCTCAGATGTGCAGTGGCGGCTTGAGCTGGGCAGGGCTGGCAGGGGCGTGCCAGGCTGCACCCTGCCTCCTCTATGACTGCTCCTGGTGTCTGCTATTGAAAACATGTGTTTCCTCTACCAACTCACTTTGGTCAGGCTTATCTTAAAACAGCTCCAACTATAATGCTGGGCTCTGAAAGGCCCCTTCAGAGACGAGGCAGACGGGCTGATGTCACTGTTTCCCTTCAGTCAAGGGGAGGAAGGTCTGCTACCTTTGCTGAGGCCTTTTGGGGGCATGGGAGTTTTTAAAGATGTACTTTGTACAAATATTGCAATTCATTTGGCAATTACCAGATTTTTAACACTGCAGAAGAGGCTCCTAAGCCCCGGTGGTCCATGTTAAGATCCGAAAGTGGCATAGAGCAGGCAGATGAAGAGGTAACAAGCCAAGCTGGCGTGGCCAGGACCTCGTGCAGAAGCCATAGGAAAGGGCCGTGCCTGGGCGCCATTCTCAGAAGCCTGGCCCAGTCAGGCCCTAGAGGCCAGAGGGGTTACTCCTCAAGTCCAGGTCCCTCTGTCCTATGTGACAGGAGCCTTGGTGCCGCAGGGCTGCTGAGACCCTTAGCTGGGCCAAGGGTTTCCTTTGAGGCCTGCTCACTCAGCAGGAGGCTGAAGAGTGACACTGAGCTCTCCAGGGCTGGCAGCAGGGAGAGGACAGTCCTGTGTCTTCCCCATGCTCTGTTCGGGACCCTCTCACAGGGGAAAGAGGAAAACTGGACCCGGACATTTCCCAGTCAGCACCCAAGACCCTGCGAAGGGTGTCACCACTTCCGATACCCCTTTCCTAACGCCCTTTGCAGATGGGGATGCTGAGGCTCAGGAGAGGTGTCATGACTCGGGCCAGGTACTCAGGACAGCACCGCTGTCTGGGACCTCCCTCTGGTCCTCTGGCTCCACACACCTTGGAGTTTCCCAGATCTTAGTATCTCCCACACTAAGTGACCCAGGGTGTTCTTGGGGTCCTATGTGGAAGGAAATAGGGAGTCACCAGGGCACCTGGCATCTGTCTCTCTCTTCACCACGGTGCTTTCATTATGGTTCGCCCCCTCCCTCCCCAGTGGCCACCTAGGAGAATGAAGAGCACCTTTCCATTGCGGCCTCAGCTCGAGGCTGGCAAGGTGGTACACACCCAGGCCTGGGCACAAGTGAATGCCGTGCCAAGGCCTGGGAAACTCAGTGACTCAGCTCCCTGGTGTCCCTGCAGGGCCTGGGCATCCGGAAGGGCAAACGAGAACCCCTTCACAGGGCCTCACTTCCGGGAGTCACCGTCAGCGCTCACTGCAGGAAGTCCCAGCCCCACTGAGTGCCGGGGTGTGGTAAATCGCCCCGCCAGCCTGCACGGCACCTCTGTGCCCTAAAAACTGCTGGATGGGGCAAAAAAGCAGAGGCTCTCTGAGCACAAGAGCAATTTAGAAGACGTTTCATCCCAGTCTGCAAACTCACCTGGACGCTCTCTTCCCCTGTTCTCTGACCAGCATGGGCAAGGCCGGGGCTGCCGGGGCAGACTTGGTTTCCATGTGTAGTACCCCTACTTGCTAGCTGCATATGCTTGTTTGAGCCTCAGTTTCCCTACCTGCAAAATGGAGACAATGACGTCCACCCTGCTGGCTTGCTCCTGGCAGAGAGCAAGTGTGCGTTCTCCGTGTCGGGCAGACTGGAAGCCGACTGGGCTCTCACCAGCTGAGTCAGCACCAGGACTCCCGGGCTGCCCCCGAGCTCCCTCGAGGGGCCTACCAGTCCTCCACGCATTCCAGGGTGCCCACCTGAGCATGTGGTCCTACCCTCCCTCCTCCTGCTCCCTGGCCAGGGCTGCATGCCCAGTGTGGCCATGTGACCAGGGACCTGGGGCTGCGGGGCGGGACTCAGCTCAGGTCTCCATACCCGTCCCACACAAGGTACCATCTCTGGGCCCCTCCTGGTTTGCAAGCTGAGCTGACCAAGCAATATGGGAACCTGGTCCTGTCAAGATGCAGAGCTACACTCCCCCCCCAGCGGGGGTCCTGTACCTGGGCTCGCAGCCGGTCCACCTCTTCCGACAGCCTCTGTCTCTCCAGGAGAAGCTGGTTCTGTCTGTTGAGCAGCTGCACCAGCTGCTGGGCTGTGGCCTGACTGTGCTTATCCAGCTGTCCGAGCCTGCAGAAAAAGCCACCTGGAGTCAGCAACAGTGCCGGGAGGGGCCTGGAGAGTCAGTCAGCTTGCTCCCTCCCAGAGACAGCAGCGGAAGCCACCTCCTCACACAGGGAAATGACTTCTTTCAGACATGGAGTCAGTCTGTGGCTTTCCTTTGGGCCAATGCTGAGGCAGCACACAGAGTGAGGGTGCATGGAAGAGGAAGGCCTCACCTCACAGAGGTGGGGAGGTAGACAGGAAGGGGACAGCCCCCCAGGTCACTGCTGAGACCTAACATCTCCCGCCCACCAAGCCCCACCTCCTGATGGTCCCACAGCACCCTGGTAGTGCCTCAGCCTGGACACCAAGCATCCAACACACAGCCCATGGTGGACACGGACGCACTGGGCCACTGCAGTGTGTGTCCAGACGGCTCTCAAGAGCACCGTGGGCCGCAGTCCAGGCAGCGGCTCTGGCCTTCAGCAGGGCCTTGGGACACATTTGTTAAGATGAATGGCCCTGGAGCAAACGTGAGCCTTCCCGACACGCTGCCCTTTGGAAAACACACATCATTTGGGAACGGAGAGGGAGAATTAAAGCCTAAGCTCACAGGCCGAGGTCAAAGAGGAGAGGCCTAAATGGCTCCATTGTGCAGCTGGCCCGGCCCTGGCAGGCTGAGCAGACGGCGCCCCGGCTGGAGGAGTGGGTGAGGGCGGAAACACTGATCTAAGGGTTTTCCACTATTAATCATCCAGTTGATCACGAGTTTGGGCACTGCTGACCAGACGCCTTTAAAGACACCGAATTTGTCACTCTGCTGACGGGCTCTTCTCCCCAGACCTGCTAATTCCCTCCAACCATTATCCTCAGCTGGCCATAGACTGCTTCCTCCAGCCGGCCATACCCTCAGCCATGGAAATGTGGGCTTTGGATTAGCCCTCAGCTGTGACAGACTGTTCTGGAAGGAGCGGTGCCCTCCTCAGCCCCAGCTGGTCAACAGCGCCAGCCAGGAGACTGAGCTGTATTCTCACAAGCAGCGGACTTCAAAAGCTCAAGATGCATTTCAAATCCAGGCTGCCACATCAAGATCTCCTAGACAGCTCTGTGGGTCCCGTGTGGAGTTTCTGGTGAGCTCTGGAAGCCACAGATTTGGGCCTTAGTGTTGGGTCCTTAGAAGCGGAGGCAGTGTCTCACTGCAGGTAAAATACACCGTGCAGAACTGGAGTGCCCTGCGGGCCCCAGTCAGTCTTCCCGGCTCAGGATGCAGTCTTCATCTGGGGGGTCCCAGTCCTGCCCTTTTCTGAGAGCCTGGTGGGCAGTGCCCATTCCCAGCACTGGTCTGCTTCCCAGTTGCAGTGGACACCCTACTCCTGCAGGGTCAGGGCCAGGAGAGGAGCCCGAGGGCAGGGCTGAGCCTGCGCCACACCCACAGACTGAGGCAAGAGAAGAGGGCCCGGCAGGCAGTCTCCTCCTTTTAGGTGCTCCGTTAGCCCTCAGCAAGGACCCTGGTCCAAGTGTGAGTGTTTTCCAGGATTTGTGCAGTATCCGCCTGGAACCTTGGAGCAGGAAGCCTCGTGTCCCAGCCAGGCATCACCACCCTGGGGCCCTGTGCGGCCAGCCCCCTCCTATCACCCTACTATGCAGAGCCACCCAGTGGGCAGCCAGCCTGAAGCTTTCTGGTGCTGTCAGTCCCTGGCCAGGATGCCCTGTTGTCCCCTCAGGCGGCCCCCTTTCCCTGGACACCCCACTCAGCTTGGAGAGGGGCCCATGTGAATAGCCTGCCTCCTTGACAAATAGACAGTTCAGTTTCATATCAAGAGCAGGCAGGAGAAAAGCATCGTTAGCAGTTGAGCTCCTCAGCCCCTAAAGTGGCTTTTCCTCTTTAACTAAGCTGACAGAGAGAAGCACAGGCTAGGAGTTACTGAGACAGGACCTGACACTGTCTGTGTCTATGTCTATGACACTATGCTGTGAGAAACAGCATATCACTAAGGCTCTAGCTGCCCTGCTGGGGCCATGTGGAGACCAGAGGCTGCTCTTGAAGCAGTCTGCAACATTGGCCACAGCTCTGCCACCAGCCCCTGGGTGGAACTGCCCCCCGGGGAACCCGAGGAACCTCCGCAAAGACTGCTGGCGGGTTTGCAATCTTCAGGTGTGGGCCAGCTGCAGCAGTCCATGCAGGGACTCAGAGAGGACACGCAGACCAGCGAGTCCTTGCAGCGAACACCATGGCCGGAGGTGCACTGGCTTCTGTTTGAGAAGGGCCCGGTCATGTTACCCATGCAGGCCTTGAGCCCCGGGGCCTGAGCTGTCCTCCTCCTTGGCCTCCCAGGAGCTGTGGTCCTAGGCGTGAGCCACTGTGTCAACTCAAACACTGAGGGAGGCTCCTCTCTGGAGTGTCTTCTCCCTCTGTAGCTATGGCCCCTCCGCTCGGAATGGCCTCTCCCATTGCTCCACAAGGATTTGATTCTGCCAAGACCTGAATTCATGATGTCAACCAACCCCAGGTAACCTGGCCACGGCTGGCAATAGCCAACAATGGCTGAGTCTTTGGACTTATTGATTATCTGATTAAATGTTTACCACAGTCCTCAGAGGACATGTTAGCATCACCACCCTATTGTACAGAGAAGAAAACAGCACCAGGTGGGTAATTAACCTGTGTGAATCTTGGTGGGGCTGGGTTGAATGCAAGCAGTGCCTGGCTGGTCACCTCACAGAGGTAATTTGCCAAATCGACCCGCCCATGGCAAACGCTCCTGAAGGACAGGACTGTGTGCCATTTGGCTTCCACCATTGAAACCAGTACCTGAGGTAATTTAAAAGGACAGAAGATTTATCATGCTCAGTTTCACAGGTTGTAGTCCATGGCCTCACATGTGGCAAGGAAGCAGAATGAGGAAAGGCGGGGGTCCTAGTACCCTTCCACACGCTAGTGGCTTCGCTTCCTTCAGGAGGCCCCACCTACTAAAGGGACATCACCCCAACAATGCAACAGCTGGTGACTGGGCCTGTAGGAGATGTTTGGGGTCCAAATGATAAAAAGCCCTAGGTAGATGAGTTACCTCGAGCTTGCAAGTTACAAATGGTCCTTGCCCTTTAAGAGTTCTTGGTCACTTAAGAAGACATGACAGTGCCCAGGCCGTGCCACAGGCAGAAAGTCTGGACAGCAGTGTGAAGGCATAAAGAGGAAGGTACAGCGAAGCCCACGAAGGTGGAAGCTTGTCACCACGTCGGACACTGACTATGTGCAAGGGAAGCAGGCACTCAGCCCTGTAACTTCCCTGTGAGGACAGTCCTGTGAGTATGCCAGGAGCTAACTTATGTGAGCTCCAGCTGTGCAGCGCAGGCTTTCCGGGAGGGGAGCTCGGGCACAGCTCGGGGATTTTGACTGGGCAGCGTGCTTCAACTGTGTGTACCTCTCTGGCCCCACAGCCTCCTGCTGCAGAGAGAGGGAAGGGGCCGCAGGCAGGTCCTGGAGTAGCCAAAGGCAAAACCTGGGAGACAGGAAGCTGGCCAGGTGCAGGAGGGGGGCAGGAAAAGCAGAGGCTCTGACTGTGGAGGAGGACCTGCTTATATGAAATGGCCTCGGGAGAACTGCCTCGGGCAGGTGACAGGGGCTCTAAGCCCCTCTGGGCAAGGGTAGGGCCATTTGCTGAGAGAAAGCACAAGGCATTCGCTGGAGGAAAGGGACCCCTGGGCAGGCTGAGCTGGGAAGAAGCAGCTAACTATCAGACAGTGCAAGGTCATGGCTCCCAGGGAAATGTGGCTGGGCCTCCTGCCCACCCCAGGCCTTGTCCCTGTCCATGAACTGCCTGCCCTCACGGGCACACGGGGTCAACAAGTCCATAGGAGGGACGTTCCAAGGCAGCGCTGTGCCCAGGCTGCAGTTGCTGTCCTGCTCTCGGACACAGGCCAGGCCTCAGGGACCCGCAGGTGTACTACTGCCATGCCCAGCAGGACAGGGCGCATAGGGGAAGAAGAACAGCTGTCTTTGCCGGTGGGCTGCACCCTCTGTGCCAAGGCATTGCCAGGAATTTCAGGCTTTAGGGTGTGGTTACCATGGCAACAAGAGGCCCAGGTTCCTAAAGGTACAGAGGCGGACAATGCACCCAGGGCTCCCAGGGGTGCTAGGCCTGGTGCGTCTCTACTGGTCCAGCAGCAGTCTCCTCAGCCTCACCTCACAACGTTCTCAGAACCAGCACTTTATGGAAATATGCGAGACTTCAAGATAAGATGGAGCAAGTGGTGAGATACAAAACAACTTTATGGAGCTGAGTGGGCTGGGGAAAATATCTTATGCAAAACAGAAGCGGTGCAAGCTGCCAGCTCCGGTCCTGTGCTTCAGACATTCATTTGCTATGAATACTGTGAAAGCAAGTGAATACATATATTTAAATTTTTATGTTGTATGTGATACATACAAAATATATGCAGTGTAGAAGTAAGTTATGAGGTATAATAACCAAATGAGCACTTGGGAACCTAGTTCAGTCCCGCAGGGTCGCTGTCTGGGAGTCTTCTTCCCCGGCCAGTGCTGCTGTCCCTCGGGTGCACCCAGGGCCCACACAGCCTCTCCTGGCTGTCCAAGGGCTCAGTCCCTGCAGCTTCCAGGGAGAGGATGCCACGCACAGACATGAAGGACAGTGGTTTCCAAACAACATCTGCTTTAATAAAAGGTGAAGATTTTAAAACTATGAAATATGTACTCAGTTCTATACTTTTTCTCATACTGTGCTCTGATATGTACTGAGCATTTCCTAAATGCCTAGGCCTGTAAGTGTTATACATTCATGAGGTCATCATCCTTACGACAATCCTCCCCAGCACGTGTTGCTTTCTACATTCCTTGCTGAGGAGGAGGTCATCTCTCTGGGTTCAGAGGGAGGTGGGGTGGCTCCTGAAGCCCCTGGGATGTCCCCACCCCTGCCACACCCTCTCTTGTGCCTTCTACTGCCCTGCCACGTGTTACCATCTCCTCTTTCTCCCGCAGGGGTTTTGGCTGCTTCTAACCATGCTGCACAAATGTCCCCCTGCTGCCGCTGCATGGGATGCTTCCTGTCCTTGTGACAGTTCTGGGTCCCCAGCTTTTAAGACTCAGCATATTGTCGCATGCTTGCAAAGTCCCCCAGCCTCTCCCTACACAGAGTATGGCGGCAGTTACCCCGGCCTGCTTACTGAGTGTCTGCCTTCCCGATGCCTGCCGATTCCTAAGGCAAGAGCAGACTTCTGAGTGGCTCCCCCTCTCTGGCTCAGCAAGGTGCCTGAGTGCAAAAGCCACTCCCCAGTGTTTATACTGAATCTGAGAGCTATGACTTCATCCTATAGTCAGGTGTATTTCAGTTCGTCATAACTTTCTTCCAGAAAACATGTAACATATAAACTAAATAAGTTGGTAGGCCAATGGAATCTGTTGTGTAGTTAAGAGAATCAGTGAATGAGAGCCAGATTAGAAGCAGGGTATGGCTCCAAGTCCTATTAGAAACCAGCTATTTGACCTTGGCCAGGATCTTGATCCCCCTCAATTCAGGTTTTCCTGTTGTGAAACTGAGAACATCCCGGCTCCCAGAACATGGGGCTAGGCCCAGCAGCGTGTGCTTCAGTGAGCCCTGCCCGGGTGGGTCCAGGAACTGTCAGGTACAAGAGCCACTGAGCAGGACATTAGGATTCATGGTATTAATCACACAAAGAAAATGAGTTGTCTGGAGAATTTTCATGTGGCTTCAAACTGCGATCACAACAACCAGCTGCCTAAATAAAAACTCTCCCCGCCTTTTCCTAACATGTTCTGACATCAGCCCTGAGATCTGAGGCACATTCTGGGACACAGCTGCATCTTGGTTTCCTCATATGAAACAAGGGCACAAGTTAGAAGCACGGTCAGTAAACTTCAGACCACAGGCTGAATCCAACCTGGCCCATTGCCCATTTTTGTGGCATTTTCAAGTTGAAAATGGTTTTGATATTTTCATGTGATAAAAAAAAAAGAGGAAAAAAATATAAGCCTAATATGTGCACATTGTATGAAACTCAACCTTTGGGGTCCTGATAAAAATGTTCTTTGAAATACAGCCATCCATTCACTTGTCTAGTGTCTAATGCTTCTTTTGCACCAAAAAGGCCACATCATTTCAATGGCGCCTAAAATATTTATTACCTGACCTTTTAGAGGAGAGTTCTTCTTAGGGATGGGAGGGGACCATGTTTTCTTCTAGTTTCTTCTAGCTTCACATTCCCACAACATTATGACTTTACAAATTTTGCTATGTTCTTTTCTTCAGCTGGGCCATTATACTAATACCCCAAGCTGAGGTTTTGAGAGCTCAGTTTTCCTAATTACTGCTCTATGTAATTAATTTTGGTGACTAAACTGTGCTAATTTAAAGTTGTTTACTTTGTTATGATAATTAAAAATAGCTGCCTTATCTTCCACAGCTCCACACACTGAGGCGGACATGCGGTCTCCATGCCAGCGTCCTCTGTCCGCGCTCAGAAGGTCCCGGCCATTTCATTGTCTACATGGCCAGTTCAATTTCCTTTGCCCAAATCTTTCTCGAACAGCAATCTCAGCAGAGTCATTCATCCTGAAGATCATGCAATCCTGGGGCAAGTTTATAGCGTTAACGAAGAGGGTTCACATTCCCACTTTGCCCTTTTCGTTTTGACCCTCCATAAGTTCCCGCTTGGGCTGCGGAGGTAGGAAGAGGCTGCTGGGCAGTGGCTCGGGAAGGACCGCTGTGCTCTGGCTGAGCACGTCCAGTTCAGCCTGACACGAGACCCAGAGGGGACAAGTGAGCTGTGCAAGATCCTGCAGGCTGTCTGTGGGAAGTCCAGCCCGGAACGCACAGCGTCTGACTTCAAATCCAATGATCATTGGCAGAATTTCAAAACCTTTTCACTCTTGTTTTTCTTTGATGCTGTGGATCAAACTTGGGACTTGGGGCTTCCCACATGGCAGGTGAGTGCTCTACCACAGAGCCTTACCCGAACCCTCTGGAGCAGGCCTTTCTAAAAATGAGTTTCTAGAGCTGGGAGTATAGCTGAGTAGTAGTTTTGCCTAGCACATGGTTCAACCCTGAACACTGCCCTACACACACACACACACACACACACACACACACACACACACGAGAGGCAAGACTCACAGCAGTACAGGACAGGCAAACGCAGGCTTTTACTTGAGTCTGTGAGAAAGAGGCCAAATCCCTAGACCAGTGCTTCACTGACTAGCTCAGTGAAGAAAACATCCCCAATTATTATGGGCTGACTATTTCATGAAGTGCAATATAAAAAAGGATAATTTTCCAATTGCTCTAAAAGTTTCTAAACACTCAGTTTCAGTTCTTATCTTGCCACATAGCAATAACAGTCAGCCCTAGGACAGACAGTCCAAGGATAGGGCCTGGACCGGAAGCACTCATGAGGCAGCAGTGACCTTATCCATGGACCGCGGTTGGCAGGGAGGATCCAAAGGAGAGGCTCAGGGGCCTCCCAGGGGAGCTGGTGGCCACACAGCGGCTGGTGACCCCGTAGACGGGCAAGGTGTTCGGCTGCTGGGGCTTCACGCTTTGATCTCTTGCAGATCCGGCTCTAGGCTCTGACACCAGCTGCCTAAAACAGTGTCTCCCTAGACAGGGGATAGGAACTGTCATCCCCCTTCTGAAAACACAGGTGCTGTGTGACCCCAGCCGAGCTTGTCATACCTTTGAGACCCTGAGTTTGCAGAAAGGACCCTGATGCCAGGAAAACACAGGGACTGGAGGTGACAGACACATCAATAAGTTTTAACCTTGGACTTTCAAGTGATGGAGTCCTGCCCTAGCACACATGGAAGTCCTGGGTCCAACACCTAGCACTGCAAAGGAGGGAAGAGACGAGAGTGGGGAGGAAGGAAGCTTGGACCGAGAAGAAGCAGTTTCCATTTTTTTTGGCAAAAGCAGAATTACAGTGAGTTCTGTGCCACTGTCCACATAAAACAGGGCAGAGGAATGAAAGTGTTTCCAATCAGAGTCTCTGCAGAGTAGAACTGGGTTGACCCAGAATCAGAGCTGGAGAAGAAATGTGGGGAAATCCACACTGTCTGCCCCCAGCACAAGAAGTTTATGTGCAAATAATGGCAAACTTAGAACCTGTTGCAGAAATACAAAGAACACTACATACCCTTTATCCAAATTCACCTGTCGTGAAGATCCTGCCCCATTTCCGTTATGCCTTCTCCCTCTCTTGAGACAGGGTCTCACTATGGTGCCAAACTGGTCTGGAACTTTAGGCTATAGGGAACCTTCTGCCCCAGCCTCGGAGTGTGGGGACTACAGTCTCCCACCACTGTGCTCCCGCTTCCTTCCTGTTCTGTGTGTACACACAGCACTTTTCCTAACCACTGACTATGAGGTGCACAATGCTTTGTCTTTCTCAAAGCTCCAGTGTAGATTTCCTGAAGGCAAAGCTCTTCTCGGACAGAATCACAGTCTACTCTCAACTACAGTAAATTCAGCATTGATCTAATAGCTTTTCCTAAATTCCTCAATTCTAAATGTTGTCAACTGAACTAAAACTGTCCCTTTGGGCCCACCAGAAAAGACCCTTGGGACTCACTTGTCCTGTCTCTCACCTGAAACGCACAAAAGATGCTTTTATTCTGATGAGCGCACTTTGCATTAGAGCGACAACAATCGTACAGGAGGCCATGAGACCAGGAGCTGTGGGCGGCTCCTGCTCAGTGCTTCCCACAGGCTTTGGCGGCAGAGCGCTATATTTTGGGGAAGAGTCTGTCCTAATGACGTCCTCCGGCTGCCCCCAGAAGCTCTGGCACTCCTGGAGTGTAGCAAGTGAGGTTCTCCTCAATTTCCTTCACCCTTGGGGTGTGCAAATTGGTCACAGAGATGTGATCGAAAGCGAGCAAGCCCACGGCAACGAAGTAACCAGATTCAATCACTGTGGTACACTTATTGGCACACATCTTAATTAGGTTTTAATGCAAGTAATTTGATAACAACTCCTGGCCATCCACTATGGAACTGTCAATGCCGAAAGCTTTTTATTTAGCTCCTGTGCCGTCTACACCGAGGCAGCCTTCCCGCTGACCCTTGTCAAAGAACCCCATCTGCTGGTTGCCACGGTAACTGAAGGCGACCAATTGAGCTGAACCGAGTGACTCAAAAATAAAATCTGCAGCCAAAGGAATTCTGCTAAAAGTAATAAATCATTTAGTAAAAGGGGGTCCTCCACACAGTGATGAGCGTCGGGATAATATAGTGGCATAACTCTTCCAGCTAGAGGGTCCATGACAGATCAGAGTGATTAGGCCCGCTGGAGGGTTTGTTGGTTTCTAGTGGGCTCTGGTAGCAGCAGAGCCGGATCCTGCCCAGTTATGTGCCACCATAGGGCGGAAGGAATGAGCTAAATCAGTTTTAAAATATTTGGTCTGAAAGTTTTTGAATTTTCAGAGAGGCAGAATTGGCTGAGGCTTCCAGCACTCCTTGCTGTGTTTCTTAGAAGTAGGAGAATTTAGCGCAGTGTCCCATGTAGCCAAGGAAGCCACTGTGGCTTGAGGAAAGTGGCAGAGAAAGCAAATACTATGATTGCTTTGGAACCCAGCACTTTAGCACCGTTTCTCTGTCATCAATCAACTTTTCCGTGTTCCAACCAGAGAGCTCCTTTGTGCACAGGCTGTGCAGCGAGACCTCGAAATCCAAGGAGGGCGGCGGTGTCATGGCGGCCTGCTCTGGGGGAGGGGCTGAGGCCTTCTCCCTTGAAGGGACTCTTTGAGAGCAGAACAGGCATCTGGCCTAAATTAAGATTTCTGAATAGCAGGCAGAAGAGAAAGGGAAGGAGGAGCGTTCTGGACGGCAGCACGCAGCAGCTGGAGGCCCTCACAGCTCTGGCAGCGATGTCCAGTCATGGTCCCTGCTCCTGTTGTGCAGGCTGGGAAACCCCTGCGGACAACAGTGCCCCCATTTTAAAAACAAAAGCCCCCAGCCAGGCATACAGTCTGTCCCGCCTAACTGCCAGTTCCTTGGTGGCTGTGTTGGCAGAGGCCAGGCTGAGTGGAAAAGAAGCAATGGCCCCCCAATAGCACACCGGCACGGGCGGCAGGGCCTGAGCGGCTTGGGGCCACCCTTCCCCTCCACCACCCTGGCCTCATTTTAAGAGGTGCCTGGGCTGGATTCTGATGCTGTCTCACCCCGACCCCACGGCAAGGCAAGGCCCCGTGTACTCAGTCATCCCCGGAGATGGTTTTCTGCTTCACAAAAGAGCAACTGTCAAACAGAAGGTAGATTTTTTTTCCCCATTGTAAACGCTGACAATAAATGGCTTCAGTCTCAGAGTTTGACGGAGTCGGGGGCGGCTGTGCAGCCTCCCAGCACTTCCGCGCTCAGCTTTTCAGCCCTGGACGGGGACGCCCCGCAGCGCCCCGTGGTGCCCGCCGCGTCCCTGGCGCCACCCCGCGGGGCGGCTGCGTGTGCAGGTGGAAGGGCCGCGCGTGTCCGGCGCCTGCGAGCCGAGCGTTCCGGCGCGCCCGCCCCGGGGCTGCACCTGGAGGGCGGCGCTCGCGGGCGGCGGGGGCGCAGCAGCTGGCGCGGGCGCTCCGCAGGGGTCGCTGGGCCGGGGACCCTGGCAGAAGGAGAGGATTAAGGCGAGGTGGCAGTTGAGGGACGGGACGGGGTGGGCGAAAGCTTCATTAACTCCGTGCGCACGTCCTGGTGCCCTTCCCCCAGGAGCAGCAGAGAGAAAAGAAGCTGACTCCGGAGGACGGGAGAGGGTGCTGCGGGACGGCGCTCGCTTTCTTTACTTTCTAATTCCTTATTTGTAAACAGATAAACGGATTATTGTTTGTTGATGAGCAAGGAGGCCCCACATTTTAATTAAACGGGGGGGAAATCTTGGCTAACAGAGAGGCCAGAGAAATATGACAGGCCGTTTAATTTTTAGCCAGTGATTAAACTTTTCCTGTGACTTAACTGAAGCTGGCGAGGGTCTAAAGGCGCAGAGGAGAGAAAGTAAAAAGGGGCCCGCCCCTGGCTGCGCGGCTCTTCCTGAAAGGTGACCAGGAAAACAGGACTCGGGCGTCCAGGACACTTGACCCCCAGTGCTGCTTTAGGACGCACTTGCCCGTCCTGACCCCCACCCCCCCGCCCCAGTTGCATTAGTTTCATTTGAAGCGCTGCTTCCAGCTCTTTGTCTCCGCGCACTCTCTCGAATTCTCCTCCATATTTCACTTCCCAGACACACTTGAACTTTCGCACACGCTGCCAGTTTGAGCCCGCACAGAATAATCAGTATATTAATTCCACTCTGAGACAGTGAGATCTTTCTAACACAATCTGCCCAACCTGAACTCTTTCCTTCAGAAACACTTTGCCTTTAAAAAGAAACCCCCAGCAGGAACCTCATAAGAAGCGACATGTAACAGACAGTGCATGTGGCGCTGGGCATGCGGCTCAGAATTAAAAGAGAATTTTTACTTTGTTTCTTCAGTGCCACGTGCATAATGTACATGTGGACCGAACTGACATCAGACATTAAAAGCAGAAAGGGATGGGGGGAGGGGGATGTGAGGGTGGCGGGCGAGAGAAAATATGTTGATAAAAACAGTAACTGCTGTTAATCTACATTTTTCAGTCACTGTCTTAATTAAGAATGTTGGGAAATATGTTGCAGTTTAATTGCATTGTTTCAAGAAACTCTAAGGCTGACAAATTTGGGACCATGTACACTTGGAAGGTAAGAGGGATGAAAGTGGTAATTTCTTCCAGCTGGTGGATAACAATCCAAATTACGCTCTTCGCAGACAACCCCCCCCCCCCCCGCCACGGATCCTAAACTCAGAGTAAGAATATCCTAAGACTTAAACATGTTCAGCAGGATAAAAGCTCTGAAAAATAGGCGAGTGCTGTAAAGCCATGTACATGAGACAAAGATAAATTTTCAGTACAGAGTACTCACAAACATGACATAGTACTCCATCTGAAATTCCCGAGTGAGGGCTCATCTGGGTAGAAAATGTTTATGAAGGAAGTTGGTGGGAATCTCCAAATGACTTTCAGGTGACCTTGTTTAAGAGAGTAAGAAGCACGTGTCTGGGCCACACATACATAAAAACGATGGCAGTCAGGAGACAACGGCTCTCAAGATTGCCCTTCCCTCCTCCTGGAGCCGGGCGCCGTGGCCTCTACCTTTCATTTCTCTTTTTGAGCAAAGCTGTGCACTGCTGTGCAGTGAATGAGTGGGATGCATTGCATGGCTGGGTGTTCCTCTGAGGACGCGTGACAGACAGGAGTGCTTCCTGTTTCCTGCAGTGGAGCATAGGTAACGTGTGTGCAGTCTGCATGTGGCTCTCTGATCTCACCATGGAGCACCTGTGCCTCAGGGTCGCTGGCTGTGGGAAGGAGGCGTGACTCAGATGTCATGGGAGGTGTCCACCATCAGTGGACTTGTGGCAGTGGGAAGCAGCCACTGGCCAGCAGACCTACTGACCAGGACGACTTCATGGCAACTTCTTGGTGACCTGGTCAGGTGGTGTGACTAATCCTTTGACTGACCAACCAGCCATTTACCTTCCATTAACCCCGATCTACACTGAGCTAGTTACCCAGGGAGAAGGTGAACTGGACTCGTTCAGAGGCTCAGATTTTGCCTTGTGTGTGCAGTGGCCTTGAAATGACAGCAAAACAGGATCTCTTTGTCCTAAAATGTAGCTGGATGTCCAAAGAGCTCAGCTAAGAACACGCTCATCAGATCTGCTCTCGCCAGAAGGTCTTGGGCTCTGTCTGCATTCGGGGTCCCCACACAACAGCCTCAGACTTTGATCACTGGTGACACCCTGCCAGTGTGTGGGCAGCATCTCAGCGTCTCACTTCTTAACTCATATTCAAATTTCAGGTTATGGAGTAGAATCCTGAAGTCTCAAATTGCTGAACAAATGGCGTCTGTATGTGACCTAATAATTCACAGGGTTCACTGTATCGCTTTTAAAAAATGTCATACACGGGGTCCAAAGCAGTAAGGGGACACATTCCTCATGAGCTCAGCACATGGGACCACATATAATGCACAGATTTTCTATTTCCTAGTGTTTGTGAGAATGCTGGCAGGAGGATACGTCCTCCCAGTAGCTGGACAACCTTCCCAGAAAGCTGTTTGCTGGGAGGCTCTCAAAACTGGTACATGGGGCCTGGACACCCTGGGCGGCCGAAGGAGCGGACACAGAGCAATGCAGCATTGTAAATCACCAACTCAGGGAGAGAGGGGCAGTTCAGGAGACCTAAAGATAGGAAACCCACTCCTGAAATTATAAGTTGAAAAGTTGTAGTCAATTCTCAGAGTTCAGAGAACATTAAAAGAATACGTAATCCTGGGGGAGGGGGCATGCGCGCCCGAGGGCCAATTGCCTCTCCAGCAGTGGCAAGGCTGCTCCTGGGCTCGCAGGACCATTTGTTCCATTACACAATCTCCTGCAGCCATTTAGAGAGAGCTCAAACAACTGCCTGTACCAACACGACACATGGCTTCCCATCCCGACTCTTTGCTAATCCAGACGCTCCAACCATCTTTCTTTAAGATGCCATATGGTTGGCAGAAGCCTGTAGATCTAGCAGCACATCTGCTTGTACGTTTCTTCTCCTTCCATCCCCCAACAAAAGAGGGATAGGAGACAGCCCGGAAGGAGGGCATGCTCTGTACCCTGCCTAGAAGGACAGCTCTTTTTAAGCACTCTTAACAAAGCAACCTATTAAAGGGATAGCCAGGAATTATTCAGGGATACATCATTTTTAACTAGATAACCTGGCAAAAAAACCTTTTTTTTTGTCTCTTGGTGATTTCAAACAAGATTAGAAAAGACAAAGGCTGGATGGTCACCTTTCCCCAGAGGATGATTACTTTAAAAGCGCTCGAAAGCATGCTTTCTGGGAATCCGTACTGCTGCTCTCTTCATGGGGAGGGAGAGCGCCCTTGCCTGAAGCTATTTCTTCTCTTCTTTTAGGACAGGAAGACAGACAAGCTGAGAGAGTAGCAGATACCCGGAGCCTGCTTTGTTAGCAAGCACGGCGCGACTGTATGCTAATGAGTCGGCATCGACACAGGGCTTTTTGGTATGATGAGCAAAGATTGTTGACACTGTTGAAATCCTGGCTCTCCTGGCCTGTGAGCGTGCGAGCTGCCTCCTTGGAATCCGGCCCCTGTGAGACAGGCTGCAAAAAATAATACATTCTACTCTCCTGATGACTGGAATCTGGCCATTCGTAACTTAGAGCAATTGGGGTGTGGGGAGCATTCGAGAAACATTCAATCAGGCCGGGGTGGGGGGTCAGAAAGACACTGTAAAAGTACGGGTTTCCTGCAAAGTAAAAGTGAAAGCTGGGCGACACCTGTGAGTGACAACAGCCCAAGATGCTGGCTTCTAGGGTGAAACTCAAGGAGGCGGAGTGAGGAGCTGACCCATTCCCGCCCATCTGCAGTGGGGGCACTGTGCTTAGTCTGGGCGGACTCCCCACGCTGCTATCAGTTCCACCACTCAGGAGAAGCTCAGGGCCAGATCTCCTCAGACATTTGTCTGGCCCTTGTTATTGGTTAAGCAAGCATGGCTCTTTGTGTTGTATGAATACAATGCAGCTAAAAAGCATGGGAAATATTCTGTTTTACAAAAGTAGACCTTTTCTTTTTAATGACAAAGATGGAAAGAAAAATTGCATGTTTTGAGTATTGTGTTCATTATTCCAAGTATCTCTTCACTTGTCCAGAAACCCCAAGAGATAGATACTATTACTCCAACTTAACAGGTGAGGAGACTCAGGCCTAAGAGATTAAAAACAAACAAACAAAAAACTAGCCAAGTTATGTGGCTAGTGGGAGCCACGTCCAAAAGCCCATGAGCATCTCTGCAGGGCACACAAATCCCTGCAGGTACAAGGTGTGTGGACACATCACCTCACAACTGTGCTGAGGGGCCAGTCTGAACTGGTCACTGAGTGAGCTAGCTCTGGTCAGTGTGCAGGCAGGAGCCCCACACTCCAGCGCTGCTTACAGGTTCTCCACAGTATGAATGAAGATTCGTGCCACTGCAGGGTGAAGACATGAGGAATGACCTAAACGGTAACGAAGTATTTTATTGTAACGAGAATTATCCATGCAAAGATGTATGCTTTGAACTCGCTTCACCTTGAAGATCGCATGTGTGTGTATTTCAAACATACTGCCACTGCCTCGGCTGCTGCGGGCATGTTCACTGGCTTTGGAGCTGCGTTCATAGCCTAGGACTTAGTAAGTATCTGTCTTCCGTGGGTAGATCCATATGCAAGTTTGAATGAGTACTAAGTGCATTACATCAGAATTAATACTGTAACATAACATGCATGGAATGAATGTTGTACTGTTTAAAGATGATATTCACTCAAATTAGATAATAAAAATGAACTTCTATCATCAATAAGAACAATAAACTATTATGAACAGTTCTCTGAATTATTATCATTAAGATGTGGGTATGCACAATGACAGGTTTGAATTTAAATAGGTCCAGATTAGAGTCTGAGTATGGTACTAGGAAAATCCTTATAAATCTGTCTCTTCATTTTCAATATAAAATAGTATTAGCTACCTCATAAGACTGTTGTAAAAAGTAGAGACAGCATATAGAGTGACTGGAACTTAGCAAATCCTCAATACAGAATAATAATTATTGCTATTTTAATAGTGACTCACAGCTTACAC
This sequence comes from Petromus typicus, assembly GCA_004026965.1. Classification (NCBI taxonomy): domain Eukaryota; kingdom Metazoa; phylum Chordata; class Mammalia; order Rodentia; family Petromuridae; genus Petromus; species Petromus typicus. The sequence goes on from PVIR01005537.1 coordinate 69,583, forward strand.
AAAGTGACTTTCACATACATTAGCTCACTCGATTCTGAAAGCAACTCAGTAATGTAGGAGTTGTTTCTACTAACAAATGAGGTCATTGAGATTCAGTAAGAAAAATGACTAAAGCAAGTATTATTGATATTGTGATGACCCTCGTGTTGTGGATAAGGAAATGGAGGCTGACAGTTACCACCAATATCTTGCCTAAGTTCACACAGGGTATAAAGGGCAGAAATGTAACACAGTCCTCAGTCTAAAGCTATAATTCTTACAGTAGCTGTAAAATAGTGAAGACAAGATGAGAAGACAGATTTCTGTTTAAAATCCAATGTTCCTGGGCCGGGGAGTTAGCTCAGTGGTTCTGGCACCTGTCTTGCAAGTGCAAGAGACCAGGTTCAATCCCTGGTAACCACATACAATACTGGGCGTGGAGACTCATGCCCAGCAGCAACCAGTACCACATACCACAGTGCCGGGCGTGGTGGCTCACGCCTGTAATCCCAGCACTCGGGAGGCAGAGGCAGGAGGATTGCTGTGATGTGAGTTTGAGGCTGAGCTCGGGGCCAGCCTGAACTACAAAGTGAGACCCTGTATCAAAAAAAAACAAAAACAAAAACAAAAACAAAACAACAACAACAACAAAATCCCATGTTCCTTTCGTCTGTACCACATCATCCTTAGGCGAGCCGACATAAAGCTACTGAGCATCTGGCAAAGGCGTTTCCCAGCACAACAGTCCCTGTCTTGAACACATTTCTGTGTATGCCACCATATTCTAGAGAGTCCTAGAGTCCAGTGTCATGTCTGTCTGCCCTCCCGCATGAATAGCCCTACAGCACAATTAACAATCAAGATGGTGTGGTGCTCTTTGTAATGTGGCAGGAGAGGATACATACATCTCCACGCCTTGCATGAAACACACCAACAAGCTGTCACTGTATGTTGGGAATCTGAATTAGCATTGCTACAATTGTCAGAAGCTTCTTATCTGCAGAACAGTCTCTCAATAAAAATTAACCATCTATCAGTAGAAGCTTCCACAGCGGAATGATTTGTGGGGAATGCTAGAACATTTGGATGCTGTGATCAGATGCTGACACGAGGACACATGAGCGGGTGTAACTGAAGTCTGGATTTACGGTGCCCATATGAGCTTAACCAGACACTCCAAAGAGAGCCATGGAGTGTCTCTTTTGAACTGTCCTCTGGTTTCTGCTGGAAGGAGGTGGGGGTGCTGAGGTCTCAGGTGCCTCTGTCCCCTCCCTCCCTGAGTCCCCTGTACCCAACTGGCTTTCCTCAGCTGACACCTTTGTGCATCTCTAAGGCTCTAGGCTCCCGATTTTACTGCTGTCTTCAGTCCAGTACAGAGTAGAAAGAGATTTAAAACAAACAGCTGGAAGTTTCTGTAATCACCATAACTCTTCCAAATTCGTATCTTTGATGCCATTATCAGACAATCAAAAGCAACTTTCCAGAGAGCCCGCTCAGGATGGTGCATGAGATGTGAGACTTAAGGCTTGGTGCAGTTTAAGCATAAGCTGCCCATAGATTTCAGGCTCTAAGGGGATGTACGTAAATCCTGACATCTTCTTGAGAACATTCTGGAATGATGTTCTCAAGGATCTATCTAGTGGGAGTGGCGAGGAGCATATTTCCCATCCTGCGAAGAGTCACACTCGGTTTCCCAGAGGCAAGCAGACATTGACATTTATCTGTTATTAACTATGCATGTTGCAGAAGTTCTGGGTTGTACCAAGAGAATTAAAGAAGTATTTTTGTCTAACTTGACTGATGGTATTGACAGGATGGACTTTGCAGTAGGACTTGACTATGCGTTCCTTAGTGTGTGCACTCTGAGCCAGACCTGAACTAACACCGAACAGTAACTACCTGGGACACAACACATCCTCACTTCGCATTGCATGTTCTTCACTGTGCTGAGCACGTGACAGCACCTCACACAGCGGGGAACACAGGGCACTTACTGGGCACCAGGGACTGTCCCGGACTTTCT